>OZ030017.1:52997918-53080418 GCA_964023405.1 Apodemus agrarius | reverse complement strand
CTATATTCTATGTTTACATTCCAAAGGCTTTCACCTTTCCCAGTTACCCCCCACCATATGTCCCATAATTCCTCTCCCCCCCTTGCTATTCCCCACTCATTCCCCCCCCCCACGATTTCTCTGTTCTGGGTCTACAATACTGGATCCAATCTTTACAGGCCCAGGGTCCTCTCCTTTCTTCTTCTTGGGAGTCATTTGACTTGCTAATTGTGCCTTGAGTATTTAGGGCTTCTGGGCTCATCAATATCCACTTATCAGTGATTGCATTTCATGTGTATTCTTTTGTGATTGGGTTAGCTCACTTAGGATGATAGTTTCCAGAAATAACCATTTACCTACAAATTGCATGAATTCATTATTTTTAATTGCTTCAGTTTAACTACTGAAGTTTATTTATATAAACCTTATCCTTTTAATAAACATAAAGGCCTATTTGCCAAATATATACAATTGTAAGATTTTCCTTTGATGCAATATACAACATCTTTGATGCAATTATACACACATAATGCTTATTGTTAATAATATTAAGTCATTTCAGTAAGAAATTCAATTCACTTGTCTAATCCACATACTGGCAAAATGCCTTAAGCCTTTCCAACAATCGCCTTACTGCTTATTTAAAACACAAAACATTTTTATCACTTCTTCTGATCTGATGCATTGAAAGAATCTTTGGGTAATATGCATTCAGTCAAATATTAAGATCTATATGCTTTTGGAAATGTACTCTGTTTATACATGGATTTATAGCAAAATAGTTCTGAAATGTATAGAGTAAGATTATTTTAACAGGGAAAAGTTTCAAAATGCTTTATAAAAACTATTTTTCTGATCACATCACAGATATAGCTTCAAAACGTAATGAAAATTTACTTATGGATATTCACAAAATCAATTCCTGAAAAAGGCAGGACATGGTGCTTAATGTATAAACCCATGTTCTACTGTCACAGTCTTTAGAAATGAGTTGGTAACTTCCTGCTAAGATAGAGAATTCAGAACTTCAACAATCTGAGATTACATCTAGCATTGAAATAGTAATGGAAGGAAAAGAAATTAGTTTACTGGAAAAAACTGCTAAGCCACAGGTACTTAGCCAAAGAATTTTATTCAGGGCAACAAAAATATGTTTTAATGATTTCCTGTAGGTTTTCTTAATTTTTAATTTATTGATCATTTATCATTTATGTGTGCATTCTGAATGCATGTGCATTTTCATATGTGTGAGTATAGCATGCATGTTCTCTCTCACACTGCATGTGATATATGTGGGGGGGCTGTGTGTGTGTGTGTGTGTGTGTGTGTGTGTGTGTGTGTGTGTGTGCCTATGTAAATTTGCCTGTGTGAATGCCCGATCTCACCTCTCATTTTTATCTTTTTTGATATAGGGTCTCTTGTTCACATTCTTTTCCATTATTATCCCTACACTTTTCTGTTGTCTAATTGCTTTAGCTAATATCTCAAGCTCAGTATCTAATATTGCTTCATTTCAGATATTAAAGGAAATGATATTGTTTCTCAGTTTAATACAATGCTGAATGCAGGTGTATTGCAAGGATTCCATGAGATTCCTTCAGATAATGTTCCTAACACAATTTAGGCATTCACAAAGTGTAGTTTCATTTTTTATTTTGAAACTATTTCATACAGATTTCTACTAAAGTTAAACAAATTTACATTTTAGTCAGCAACCTAACAAATGTTTTCCCTCTGGTATTTTGGAAGTATTTGTTTTTGTTTACTTCTTTGAAGAAAGACATTCCAATTGACATGAAATAAAATCTCAAGGTAATATTGATTTGCATATGCCTGTTAGAATTTTTACATTATTGTAAGAGGGCTACACCATACTAAGCAAATTGCACCTCACTTCACTGACATACTTAACATTATATAACCTGAATTTAGCAGTTTAAAAACCCTGAATTTCTTAGTAGTGAAAAAAATTCTAAAACGATCCTTCAATTAGATCTTTGGCATTTCTCATTTAAAATTCCATTGTTTGTTCTGGACAGGAAATAATAAATCAAAAAATGGATGGAAGTCTTCCACTCCCATTTTGATATTTATGTTTGTACAGAAGAGAGTAAGGTTGTTCTTGAGGTTATCCATTTTTAAATCCATTCAGTGACATATATCCTCAGGTGCTTGTGCAGGGCCACCAGGTTTATCTTTGTCATTCTTCAGCATAAGGGCACACTGTTAAATTCTTTATGGAAGACTGTTTTTTTCTGATTTTCCAACTAAATCTTCAATGTGACAAATTACAAAATGAAATAAACACTCTCCTACACAAGTTGCTTTTAGTCATGTTGATTTCATAACATCAGCAGACATCCTGAAACAGAAGAAGATGAGGATGAAAAATAAGTGGACCATAATTGAAATACAATTTCAAATCTCTTTCCCCCAAGTAATTCCGGAGAGGAGAAAATAGAACTTTTGAATGCTATAGTAATAACACAAAAGCTCAAAAATACATACAAATAAAAGTGAAAAAATAGTGGAGGTAAAGACAAAATTATGGTTAATGGTTAGAGACCATCTTTATATTTAATATGTTTACTCTTATCTGACAGTTTATATCCAATCATCCTTGATAGAACCCAAGGCAGAAAGTTAGAAACAGGAACTGTTGTAGAGGTCAAAGAGAAACACTGCTTACTGGTTTATTCCAAATGGTTGCTGAGCCATCCTTCTTATTCTTTCCAGGACCTTAGAATTTGGGACGGCACTATTCCTGGCAACCACTAACTACAAATATCCCCAACATGCTTCCATGCTGGCCATTCAGTTACGGACATTGTGGATTGATTTTGCCAAAGAACTCTAATTTGTATGTAGTCGACTTAAAATACTCAGCATGCCTATCATCCTTCTATTACTCTTGTTCTTCTGTACGTTCTTTTACCTGACCTCTAAATGATTGCTCATATGCAGATATTAAAATTATAACAACATTTAATCTTATAATATAGCCTCAAAACACCACAAAGGTCAGTAAAAAGAAACTTGCAAGTCTCTTGCTCAGACTCTGGATAAATCTGAAAGTTCCTGGTACATTAAGTTTACCTGTTGTGCATGGTGTTTGTGACCCTGGATCCATCTTGGTTCTAGCTCAGTTTAGCTCAGCTCATTTGGGTTTGGTCCTATTTTTTAAAAAAAATTTCTTTAAATATTTTAGATATTCAACTTTTGTCATGTGTGCGCGTGTGTGTGTGTGTGTGTGTGTGTGTGTGTGTGTGAATGTATGTATGTATCTATATATGTATATGTGAGTGTGAGAGAGATGTATTTAATTAGAAAAATACATTATATTCTGATTACAGTTTGCTATACACCAACTCTTCATAGATCTTCTAAACTACCCCACCAATACAAACAACAGACATCCTTTAATGTTCTTATTAGAAAACAGGAATATCTATATCTATATCTATCTATCTCTATCTATCTATCTATCTATCTATCTATCTATCTATGCAAAAGAAATATAGAATAAGACAATCTTTTTTTCTTTTTTTTCTTTTCTATTTTTTTTGTTTACACTCCGAAGGCTTTCCCCTTTCCCAGTTCCCCCCTCACCATATGTCCCATATGACCTCTTCTCCCCCTGCCCCCCGGCTGCCTATTCCCCAATCACCACCCCACCATTTCTCTGTTCTGTTCTGGTACTCTCCTACAAAACTGGATACAGTCCTTTCAGGACAAGTGTCTTCTCCTTCCTTCTTCTTTGGATTCTTTTGATCTTAATAGGACAACACAAACAGAAAAGAAAACATGTAGACAAGGAAAAAGCAAAAGAAACACATATCATTTCAGACATACACCAAGAAATCCTATAAGGAAACAATATCAGAAACCATACTATATAAGTGAAACACCTCAAATGGGGGAAAAGCCTAGGCAGAGTGTCAGAAGAAAAAATTCAGAAAAGGGAAATCCTTTGATATATGCTTGATGAAAAATGTTTGTGTTGTCTATGTATGTCTGCGTATGAAGCCTGCCATTAAGTCTGATGTAATATCTACTAAGACATTGGTGATTTTTTTCCCAACAGATATCGACAGATAACATCCATGGATGAGTTGTGTCTACTTCTGAGCTCAGAGCTGCTACCTCATCTGGCTAATACCTGTGAAGGCCCTGGTCTTGGCACAATAGTATCAGTAAGTTCACATATGAATCTGCCCTATTATATCTAAATGGATTGTTTCCTTGTTGTCCTCCATTCCAACAATTACAATTGTTCTCTCTCCTATTTCACAGTAGCCCCTAAACTCCAAGGGTAGGGATTTGATGAAAACATCCCATGTAGGATTGATTGTAGCAAGGTCAATCTCTGCATATTGTCCAATTATGATTTTCTGTATTTTTTCACCTAATGAAAAAGAAAGCTTTTCTAGTGATAAGTATAAAAGACACTGATGTATTTTTTAAAAAATAATTTTTAGAGAATTTTTGGGTGCCACTGTTTCCTTGACAATGTAGAATCTTTTAATTGTATCTGATCCTATTCAGTGATAGTATTATTTCTTGAACTACTTAGTAATTTTCAAGGAGTTCTTATCACTGCCTAGATCTGTAGTAACATTTAAGCTTCAGGTCTTGGAGAAGGGTTTTTTACTCCACATTGAATTGGTTATTATAAGGGTGAAATACTGTTATCTGCTTTTATTTTTCTTCATGTTGATATACCATGTATGCTTCTGTCATCTGGTATAAGTCAGCAGATATAGCCCCATGGTTTATAATTGTATCTTAAATTACTTTGATCTGCATATTACTTTGTGTGTCAGTACAAAGCAGAGTCTGTTCTTATGGATCTGTTTATACACACACACACACACACACACACACACACACACACACACACATATATATATATATATATATATATATATATATATATATATATATATATATATAAAATTTGAAATAGGAATGTTGATATCCTCAGAATTATTTTTTGGTCTAGAATCCATTAGTTAATTGGCCCTGTTTACAGTTTCGTGTGGAACTTACCATTGGTTTTTCTCTTTGATTTTAATAATATCATTTATGTTATTGTGTTGATTATATTGATATTCATATTACTTTCATAAAATTGCCATTTTTAATGTTAATTTTTGCAATTGATGTGTATAGATTTATATACATTTCAGTTTCTTCATCTTCCCTTCAGGTTGGAAAGGTTTCACTTCACAGACCTTTACATTTCTTAGATAATTTTGCTCAAATTTGTTTTATTAGAAGGAAAGAGAAACTGAAATTAATGAAATTATTCTCTCAGGTTTACACTCAGCAGCTCCATCATTAGTGTAAAGGACCACAACTGATCCTTATTTGTTGATTTTGGCTTCCTCCAAATTTTCAAAAATGTGCATCACTTTTTAACTTCCAGGTAGAACACATAGGTTTTATTACAGACAGCATCATACTACCTACAAATAAAGATAAGTTTGTATCCTCTTTATTTTCCATTTGCAAACCTTTTACTGAGTTATAACTTTTTATCCTTCTGTAACCTCAAGATTTATATTAAGAATGGAGAAATTATTCATTTTGTCTTATGCTTGATTTTAGTAGAATTTTTTGTTTTCTCCAATTTTTAATAATCTTTAGTACCACTTTGGTTTATATTTTCTATGTTCAGTTACATTTCTTTTCTCTTTAGTTTCTCAGAATATTATAAAGAAAAGATTCAGTACCTTGTATAAAGACTTCTCATGATGTATTGAAAACATCATGTGATGTGCATTCTTCTGTTATTTATATGAAGTGTTACAATTTAGCCTTTTTAATGTTGCATCATTGTTGAAGCAGTAGAAGGCAACCAACTTGATTATAATGAATTATTAGCATGTTGTGCTTTAAAAAATTTCATTGAAAATATTGCCATTTATGGTCTCTGAGTAAATTGGCAGGTGGTTTCCCTTTATAGCTTTTGCTGTGTTTCTCTGGTTCTGGTAGCAAGGTATTAGAAGCTTTGTAAATGACGTTGCAATTATTCAGTTTCTAGTTTATGGTTAATATAGGCAGGTTTAGAATGCAAGAGGAAGTACTGCTAGTTCTAGAATTTTATTTTGTCCATGAGATACCTTTATCTCTGCTTCAAACACATAGTTTGTTATCCTGTAATTTTAATTTCAAAACATGTTACTTAGAAAGGTATTCATTTTCTGATTTCTTTGAATTATAATCTCTCAATTTATGTTCTTACTGATTTTTCTGAATTTCAATGGTATGTATTATAGTTTCCTCTTTTTTATTCTTAATTTTATTAATTTCATACTTTACTCTCTTACTTTAGTTTTATTAAGGTTTATGCCAATTTTTTTACCTTTTTATCTTTTCAATCTTCTTTTTTGCATTTTTATACAATATATTATTTACATTTCAAGTGATTGTTCCCTTTTCTGGATCCCCCCTCCCAGAAAGTCCCATAAGCCATCTTCTTATAACTTAAAAATCCCCCATGCTTAACTCCTAAATGTCCCCCAAAAGCCCACTCTTTGTTAGAAACTAGGTGAATGGTCACATTCCTTGAGCCTGCCCAGGAATGCGCACATCACACCCACCTGCAGTATTCAGCTGAGAGCAGCAGGCTTAGGAAGGTCCCCAGGGTCCTTTCCCATCGCCTCCACAGAGCAGCTAGGGTGAGGGCGAGTGCAGCTGGGCTGGCGGGGTCATCACACAGGCTATGGGCCTTGTGCCTGGCAGGTGCTCAGGTCCCCAAGCACCTACTATGCAATCCTGGCCCTGTAACAGAAAATGTGTTCATGACCCTGTACTTGGCCCCGAAACATGAAATGTGTAACAGGAAATGAGCTAACTAGTTGCTGTCTGGCTTTTATAGGAAACTGATTGGTCTTTATAGTCCGGGCTTGAATAATTAAAACTGATTGGCTTAGAAGCTATGGAGTTGTACAAATCAATTGGCTCTTATTGCATGGGTTATCGAAACTAAAGAATGATTGGTTTGTGATATGCAGGTTTTGTTGTAAACCTATAAAAGCTGTCCTGATTTTTCACTCAGGGTTCACAGTCCCCTACCCCTGCGTGGTGTATGGCTGTGAACCCCAGAACTTCTGGAATAAAAATCCTCTTGCATCAAGACCATTTCTAGCAAGTGATTTGGGTGTCACCTTCTGAGGGGTCAAGTGCTGGGGCGCCCCGGTGTTTTTGTTTGTTTTCGGGTCTTACAAATGCATTCGTGTTTTCATGCATGTGGGTAGACATATATATGGAGGCACGTGTAGAGGTACATATGTGCACAGGTGCATTGAAACGGGCATCAAATACCTGTGGAATCCAGATGGAAGAGACACAGTTATATCCCTGATCCTCCTCCTATTTAATTCACCATTACATACTATGTGAACTTTCTTCAAATAACTACAACCATTCCTTTTATAGTGCAAATTAAAGAAAAGAATGGCTGAGAAACACCTTAAGAAATGTTCAACATCATTAGTCATTAGGGAAATGTAAATCAAAACAACCCTGAGATGTCACCTCATACCAGTCAGAATGGCTAAGATTAAAAACTCAGGAGACAGCAGGTGTTGGTGAGGATATGGAGAAAGAGGAATACTCCTCCACTGCTGGTGGGATTGCAAACTGGTACAACCACTCTGGAAATCAGTCTGGAGGTTCCTCAGAAAGTTGGGCATGACACTTCTGGAGGGCCCTGCTATACCACTACTGGGCATATACCCAGAGGATATCCCAGCATGCAATAAGGACACATGCTTCACGCTGTTTATAGCAGCCTTATATATAATAGCCAGAAGCTGGAAAGAACCCAGATGTCCCTCAATGGAGGAATGGATACAGAAAATGTGGTATATTTACACAATGGATACTACTCAGCAATTAAAAACAATGAATTCATGAAATTCTTAGGCAAGTGGTTGAAACTGAAAAATATGCTAAGCAAGGTAATCCATTCACAAAAGAATACACATGGAATGCAATCACTGATAAGTGGATATTAGCCCAAAAGTTCTGCATACCCAAGACCCAATTCACATATCAAATGATTCCCAAGAAGGAATGAAAGGGCCCTGGAAAGGCTTGGTGCAGCATTGTAGGAGATTACAAGGACAAAGAAATGGGAGGGCAGTGATTGGGGAATGGGGGGAGTGAAGAGGGCTTATGGGACTTATGGGGAAGGGGTAACCAGGAAAGAAGAAATCATTTGGAATGTAAACAAAGAATATGGAAAAAATAAATAAAAATAAAGAAAATTATTCCTTGAGAGAAAGAATCAAAGCAGTTTTAACTGAAAACTTCCTTTAAATGACCCTGGGTGTTTTGCACATTTCAACATCAAGGCAGAGGGAAAAATTGAAGATCCTGCTGCTAACAATGGAGATAGGTTCAAGCAGTTCAGGCAACCAGGAGAATCACTTTTCATGGCAAATTATACACACTATGAACAGAGATCCTGACCTCATGTCTAAACTTGATGGCATTATTTACCTGGAGCCCCTGCTACCGTCAGCATTTAGAACTACACATGAACGAATAATGCAAGCAACAAATGCAACAAACAAGGGATTTAAAGCTTGCTATTGTTGTCTTAAAAAATTAACTACTTGTGTTCTCAAGCACTCTCAGAGATAAGTGACTGATTAGAAATTACTGGCCTCACAGAAAAGGAAAATTTTTTAACTCTGTGTTAGCTTTGGTAATATGGGACATGCTTAGGGAAGACAAAGAAATGAAATTTGATCCTTGTATATGCTAATGTAGTATATGTTAATGATTTCATTCATATGAGATCTAAAACTGTGGAAAAGAGTAAAAGTATATACAGTAGGCTGTCACTTTTCTGTTTTAAAAAATTTAATTTCATACAATAAAAAGTAGAGAACTGAAACAAATCAGAAAACTATGCCGAAATTTTGTAATTATAGAGAGTTAAATGACATTTCCCTTAGCTATTTTTCTAGTTCAGTTTTGTTTTACTGAATACTCCAAGATACCAATAATTTGATAAGTGTTAAACCATGAACTTCAAGTTTACATGTACAGCCTAGAAATCTGTTGTAGTCAGTTATTTTGAAGTATTCACAGATAAAAAAAATACCATTATCACCAAAGATAAGGACAGTTTTTGATAAGAAAAATTGCATAGTTCCATAATTCTTCTCTCTGCCTTCCTGGAGGAGCAAAGTGTTATCTAGATTAACCCAAGAAATAAAACAAAATCATTTCATGTGGTATGTTTCTGAAAAGAGTACTTCGATAAGACCCAAAGCCTCAATATTCTCAATGAGTTTCTCATCCAAGATACATTTTCCCAGAATTTATTCACTGTTGATTAACTTTTTTCTGAACAGATTTTAATAAATTTTAGCTTAAATGGAAGAATAAAAGCATTCTACTGTATCTTCATGTGTGTACAAACCCATGCTCCCCTTTCCAAATACTTTGCAGATGTTGCTTAAATGAAAATTAAGGTCCAGAATTTTAAGCATATCTCCAAAGAAAAATTAATAGTGATTTGCAATTCCAGGTAGTACTATGACCAACATATGTATCCTATATGCATGCATATGTGTGTGTGTGTGTGTGTGTGTGTGTGTGTGTGTGTATACAACTTACTCTAGAATCCCTCTCTACTCTTCTGAGTAAAAGTCATGGAGATAACAAAGACTATGCTTATTATATAGAGAGATACAGATATGACCTATCACAGACATTTTGACTTCTATATTCCCCAAAAGTGATTTTATTCTCCCAACTGCAACATAAAGTTTAAAGCTTCTCACTTCTCTAATCTCACAAACATTCTCCATATTTTACACTGATTTTGTAAACCTTAGTTTGTATGACCCCTTTCCTGTCATTTTTGCAAAATCATCTGGTAGAAATAAAGGAATAAATTTTATTTTCCAGAATGGAAGTGTATATGGTTATTTTTCAAAACTGTTTCCTATATACAAAGTTAAAATGAATGTTATAATCCTCTTTCTGAACTATAATTTTAATATTACATAAAAAGTTTCCAATTATTTTTTTCTGAAGTAAAACTGAAAGATAATATTTTTTATTTAATTTCTTTTTACACTCCACATTTTATGGCCCTTGGTCCACCCTCCCACTGTTCTCCATACCATACCTTTTCCCTAACCCCTGTCTCCACAAGGATGCCTTCACCCCTACCCCCAACCCACCTCTTATCTCCCTGGGCCTCCAGTCTGTTGTAGTTAGGTGCATATTTTCTGACTGAACCCAGACACAGCAGTCCTCTGCTATATATGTGTTGGTGGCCTCATATTAGCTCCTGTATGCTGACTGGTTGGTGGTCCAGTATCTGTGAGATCTCAGAAGTCCAGGTTAATTGAGACTGCTAGTCCTCCTAAAAGGTCACCTTCCTACTCAGCTTCTTTCAGCTTTTTCCTAATTCAAACCCAAGGGTCAACAGCTTCTGTCCATTGGTTAGGTGTAAATATCTGCATTTGAGTCTTTCAGCTGCTTATTGGGTCATTTGTGGATCAGTCAAAATATGTCCCTTTTTGTGAGTGCTCCATACCCTAAGTAATAGTGGAACCTCCTTTGAACTGGATCCTATCTTGGGCCTGTGGCTGGACATCCTTTTCCTTAGGCTCCTCTCCATTTCTATCCCTGCAGTTCTTTCAGATAGGAACAATTTTGGGTCAGAGTATGACTGTGGGATGGCTAGCCCGTCTTTCACTTGATGCCTTTCTGCTGGAGGTGGACTCTACACGTTCCCTCTTGCTGTTGTAGGGCACTTCATCTAATGTCTCTATCTTTGAGTCCTAAGAGTCTCTCACTTCCCAGATTTCTAGTACATTCTGGAGTGTACCCCCACCCTCCTACCTCCCAAGATTGCCTGTTTCCAATCTTTCTGCTGGGCTTGACGGTGTCAGTACTTTTTCCCTACCCAATATCAGATCCTGTTCCCCTATTTCCCTTGTCCCCTTTCCCACCCAGGTGCCCCCCTCCCCACTTGTGATTACTTTCTTCTCCCTCACAAGTGGGATTGTGGTATGATCACTTGGGCCCTTTGACTTCTTGACCATTTTTAGTTATTTGGACGGTATCTTGGTTATTCTGTACTTATTATTATTATTTTTCTGCTATCATCCATTTATTAGTGAGTACATACTTTGCATGTTCTTTTGGGAATGAGTTACCTCAATCAAAATATTTTCTAGTTCTATTCATCCTGCAAAACTCAGGATGTTCTTGTTCTTAATGACCAAGTAGCACATTTGAGGTTCATTTGAACCACATTTTCTGTATCCATTCTTCAGTAATGGCATATCTGGGTTGTTTCCAGCTGTCTATTACAAACAAGGCTGATATTAATGTATTGGAACATGTGCCCCTGTGGCCTGGTGGGACATCTTTTGATTATATTCCCAAGAGGTGTGTAGCTGGATCTTTGGTGTGACAGCTTATGTAGTTAGTATTTGCTGAAGATTATATTTTTACACATCTTTTTAATAAAATAATTATTTCACACAAAACATTCTCTTTATGTTTCTACCACCTGCTACAATTCACATATATTTCTGACATTCATATCTTCCCAAATTCTTTCTTACTCTTTCATTAGAAAAGAAGGGATTGAAAATATAGGAAATACAAGAAATTAAGATAAAATACACACAAAAATATCTGAGTTAAAAAAGAAAAACAAAGAGTTAAGGAAAAACGACAAGTAACAAATATAGACACAGGTACACACATTGAAAACTGTAAAAATAACACACACACACACACACACACACACATTCCTTAATAAACATTCCAAGAGTTGAGGGAAATGATTGTAAGAGACAGATAATCAAAGAGTTTGTTATAAGAGTATGTATTCTAGAAATGGCAAAATCTGCACTCATAAAATCTCAGCAACATGAATCCCAAGGTATATGCTGAACTAGGATAAAATAGACATATTAGCATTGATGGGGCATTTCACAAGAGGCCTCAACCCTACTCTAAGAACTATAGGCAACTAAAGAATGCTTTAAGTGGTGGAAGTCTTTTCAAAGGAAGAATATACTAATTGATTATCCACTACCAGATTGTCACATACATCAAAGCCTGTACAAACTGACTGAAAAGTAAAAAGTCTGTTTAAACACACATACTCACACTCACAGGCATACACATACACATGAACACATACATACACACATGTACACATATAGCCACTGTGTATGTGAGTATTTGTGGGAGCATGAGTGTATGTTTATGTATGTATATGTATATTTTTAGGACTATTTGTATATACATAAACATATATGCACATGTAAAGGCACACACATGTACACATACATATACATATTTAGTATAAATTAATATAAAAGATCTATCAATTTAAAAGAGAGAAAGAAGTAGAAATATATGGGAGTTTACTTAAAGTGAAAGTGATAAAGAAAATTATTTAATTATCTTTTAATCATAGAAAGTGAAAAAGAAATACATCCATGCATTTATTCTGAAATTTAAACTTAAATATTGTGATTTTAATATTTTAAATTTAACTAATCACAGCATGAATTTCATATGATAAGGTGTTACCTTGTGATTGTCTGTACACATAAACATTCTACAATGTTTAAATTATGTCACACATCAACACCCTTGATAGATGACAATACTTTCAAAGTCTCACCTGTAATCTCTTCAATCATATATTAGCCATGATCTATAATCACAATATTGTAAAATAAAACTTGAGAGATTCTTGGGATTAAATCTTAAATTTATTAATTGATGTATTGGATTTACATGTATTTAATGCAATATTTATTTAAATTAACTAGGAAAATGAAAAGTTGATTCTTGTGTCTGTCATCAATTTTATTGGTTCTAATGTAAGATTTTGATTTTTTTTTAAGTGAAAATGTTGGGATACTTAGCAATGTTAACAAGCATATTAAAGCTAAATCTCTAGTGTTTCCAATATGTGATGCAGCAAATGAAAGAGAATGATTCCGGTGAGCAGAATCACATTAATCATTTGTAGAACAGCGAAAGGAACAACAAAAACAAAACAAATTTATCTCCAGCCCTTCTGCTAGTCATACTGGGTAGAAAAATATAAATATTTATTGAATTTTTATATACAGTCCTACAACTACAAAAATTATTGATGAACACTGAACCCTTGAAATGAGAGAACAATGCCTTGGTTTGTAGCTTTCTGAGACATTCTGAGGTACTAAAAACACTGAATGGAATTAAAATAACAGAATGTTTAAGTGACTATAGAAAATACCCATATTGACTATTGCTTTTATTTAAAATAATTTAAAGAAGCTGATATTTAGATGTAAATATATAGACCTTCTATAGCTCTGACCCATAGTTTCTTTCTTTCTCTTTAAATGATTCTATTTATTCTTTACTGATATTTGCATTTTGAGAAGCACATTTGTAGACATCATATGACCACAAGCAGAAGTTGCCTCTCTCCTTCCAACATATGTAGATTCTGGGAATCAGACTCAGGTTCTTAGGTTCCTTGGCAAGCGTATTTGCCCAGTGAGCCCTCTTGCTGCTACTAATTTCAAACTTTTTAGTAGATTTTTTTTAATGTATTATACTCTCATTATTGTCATCCCTCTCTCCACTCCCTGTTTGCTAAATGAAGCAAGAGGAGCAAATCTGATCAACCTTTTCAACTATACTATAAACAGGGGACAATCCCATGCAGGCCTTGTGATGGTGTGAGTCTCTCTGAGCCCATGTGAGCCCTACTTCATTAATGACGTGGATGATGCTCTACTCTAGTTTCTTATCTCCCTGACTCCTACAACCCTTTCTCATCCTCTCCCATGGGGTTCCCTTATCTCTGAAAGGTAAACAAATAAAATGATTAATTTAAGAAAAAAGATGGAAAATAAAACAAGGAGGGACAAGATGTAGACCTCCAACAGGATTCTCTTTTTCCTGATAATCTGCTGCCAGAGGAAGTCACTCTAATGACAAGTGGAGAAGGCACCAATCTATAAATATAGGAGAATATTATTATGAATTATTATTTTTTTTGAAAAACAAAGATCAGACATGTTTGATTCTATGCTTGGTCATTTGGTTATCGAGTTTTGGGTTCCTGGCCTTCCAGGCAGTATACAGGATGGGCTCCCTCTCCTGAACTGGTCCTCAAGTTAAACCAGCATTGGTTGGCCACTATAACACTACAACAAGCTCTGTGTACATCTTGCAATCAGGAACAATGGTTGATTTTACTTTCTTGTAGTCCTCCCCCATTCTATGGATATGTCTTACAATAAAAAAGTACGTCAACTCTCTTTTGCTTCATAATATATTTTCTATGCATTTAATGACCCTTCACCCTGGAAAACATAAACAAAGGGATATGTTTTATTATATAAGAGGTCCTGTGGTCACAGAAAATGGATTCTATTTACACTACATTCAATAAATGTAGACTTGAATATAATAAATTTGAGTATTTTGAACAAATATATGGTTAAATTTAAAATTGCAACTGTATATTTACTAACAATCTCTGTATTATCAATGTTTCTTTAAAAGTCTTACTTCAAATAAAATATGTGAATATGAAAATTTTTGAATGCCAATACCAAGCAAAGAGAGGCTACAGAGAAAAATACCACTTCTATGCAGCAAGCAAACCTAGTTAATAAAGAATAGACAATGGAATCCCTTTTACAAAGGACACCATCTGGGACCATGAGTGCCCTTTTAGCTATTGTTCATTTCATAAAAGACTTCACTATGCAACCTCCAAAGATTTTCTAAGGTCAAAAGACAACCCCTTAGTACATGAATGTGCTTCTGCTTTTCCCTTTGGCTTTTTAAAAACCCATTTAAACTCTCTGTCATCATGATCTCTGGAGATTATATTCTGAATTAATTGCTGACAAGAACTTTAAAGTCAAATTACCTATTGTTACACTGTAAGCATCCATTTTTGGCATATAAAATGCGTATAGTTTTGGGCTATTATTAAATATTTAATACTAACACATTGTTACATTTTGGGACAAGGAATCAAGAAGATAAAAACTGGGAAGTTTGTAATGTATTATATAGATTAATTAAGAAGTACTTAAGTAAAGTTCAAATGCTAATAGTAATATATTTATCTCCAGTGTAACTCTGCCACTAACAATATTCCTGTGAGTGGCATTTTCCAATAATTTAACATACAACCTTTTAACTTACCTAAATCTCTATAATGTCTGTTGTATGTCTTTCAAGAATTCCTAACCCAGTGGCTGAAATATAGGGTTTGTTCTCCTGCCCAAGTGCTAGTCTTAAAAGGCATTTTATTAAGCATCAACTTGAAAGTATCTATTGCAGGCTATCTTTGGGTTGCTAACATTTTAAGACATTCCAGCTTATGTTGTAAAGTATATCTGCGGTGTGTCTGAGACTTACTAACGTTTGCCTCCCCTATTACTACTAAGACTGAGGAAATAAAACCTTCAGCAAACTAGTAAGAGACCTGAAATTTGTTTGCCATCTGGTGCTAATATAGTGGAAAAGATTGTGGCTCAGAGGGAGCAATCAGACTGCTTTTAATTTCTTCGTACATAGAGAAATACTGCTCAGATGGAAAGATAGAATATGAAAAACTAATATTTCAACAAAATATAATGGATATTCAAAGATATCATGAAATTTCATTAAAATATACCCCATCTAAAGGTCCAAAACAAATTGCTATAATCTGATGTGTGTGTGTGTGTGTGTGTGTGTGTGTGTATTTATGTACTGTGTCAAGAAGTTAGAGAAAGGAATAAAGCCACAAGAGAGCATAACTTCTAAATAGCAGGAAGGAAAAAGAAAGAAAGAAAGAAAGAAAGAAAGAAAGAAAGAAAGAAAGAAAGGAAAGGAAGGAAGAAGGAAGGAAGGAAGGAAGGAAGAAAGAAAGGAAGGAAGGAAAGAAAGAAAGAAATAAAAGAAGAAAGAAGTTTCAAAGGTTCAAGTCAGTATTTTAATAGAAAAATTAGTAGAGAATTGGAAGCAATTTTAAAGATAAAGAATAAAATATTAAGCCAAAACCCTAGTCAGTCAGAGATATAAAAAATCAAAGTGAATCAACAGCATACTAAGTCAAGCACATTAAAATTGTTCCAATCTTTTAGATTGAATAGTTTTTTCGTCTTCAGAGCATCTTTCTCTTTATTACTTATTTTTCCTTTTTCATTTTTTATTAAATTTTTAATTTTTATTTACATTTCAGATGATTTCCCCTTTCCTGGTTCCCTGCCCAATAAGGTCCCACATGCCCTTTTCCATCCCCCTGTTCCCCCATTCACCCCTTCCCACTTCCCTGTTCTGGTATTCACCTACACTGATGCTTTGAGCCTTTCCAGAACCAGAGGCCACTCCTTCCTTCTTCTTGGACATCATTTGGTATGTGGATTGTTCCTTGGGTATTCCAAGATTCTAGGCTAATATCCACTTATCTGTGAGTGCATACCATGGGTATTCTTTTGAGACTGGGTTACCTCACTTAGTATGATGTTCTCCAGCTCCATTCATTTGTCTAAGAATTTCATGAATTCATTGTTTCTAAAGGCTGAATAGACTCCATTGTGGATATAAACCACATTTTTTTGTATCCATTCCTCTGTTGAGGGACATCATGTATCTTTCCATCTTCTAGCTATTATAAATAGGGCAACTATGAACATATTGGAGCATGTATCCTTATTACATGCTGGGAAATCCTCTGGGTACATGCCCATGGATGATAATAGCAGGGTCCTCAGGAATTGTCCTGCCCAGTTTTCTGAGGAACCGCCAAACTGATTTCCAGAGTGGTTGTACCAGCTTGCAATCCCACTAGTAGTGGAGGAGTGTCCCTCCTTCTCCACATCCTTTCCAACACCTGCTGTCTCCTGAGTTTTTAATCTTAACCATTCTGACTGGTGTGAGGTGAAATCTCAGGGTTTGTTTGATTTGCATTTCCCTAATAACTAATGATGTTTAACATTTCTTAAGGTGCTTCTCAGCCATCCAAAGTTCTTCAGGTAAAGATTCTTTGTTTAGCTCTGTACCCCATTTTTGATAGGGTTATTTGGTTTTCTTAGGTCTAACTCCTTGAGTTCTTTGTATATATAGGATATTAGCCCTCTGTCAGATGTGGTGTTGGTGAAGATCTTTTCTCAATTTGTGGTTGACAATTTGTCCTTTTGACCACGTCGTTTGCCTTACAGAAACTTTGTAAATCTATGAAGTCCCATTTGTCAATTCTTGATCTTAGAGCATAAGTTATTGGTGTTCTGTTCAGGAACTTTCCCCCTGAGCCAATGTCCTCAATGGTCTTCCCCAGTGTCTTTTCTATTAGTTTCAGTGTATCTGGTTTTATGTGGAGATCCTTGGTCCCCTTGGAGTTGAGCTTAGTACAAGGAGATAAGAGTGGATCAATTCGCAATCTTCTACATGCTGACCTCCAATTGAGCCAGCACCATTTGTTGAAAAGGCTATCTTTTTTCCACTGGATATTTTCCACTGGATATTTTCAGCTACTTTGTCGAAGATCAAGTGGCCATAGATTTTTGGGTTCATTTCTGGGTCTTCTATCCTATTCTGTTGATCCACCTGCCAGTCACTGTACCAATACCATGCAGTTTTTAACACTACTGCTCTGTAGTATTCTTGAAGTCAGGATACTGATTCCCCCAGAAGTTCTTTTACTGTTGAAAATAGTGTTAGCTATCCTGGGTTTTTTGTTATTCCAGATGAATTTGAGAATTGCTCTTTCTAACACTATGAAGAATTGAGAATTGGAATTTTGCTGCGGATTGCATTGAATCTGTATATTGCTTTTGGCAAGATGGCCATTTTAGCTATATTAATCCTGCCAATCCACGAGCATGGAAGATTTTTCCAATTTCTGAGGTCTTCTCCCATTTCCTTCTTCAGAGACCTAAAGTTCCTTTCATACAAATTTTTCACTTGTTTGGTTAGAGTCACACCAAGATACTTTATATTGTTTGTGGCTATTGTGAAGGGTGTCATTTCCCTAATGTCTTTCTCAGCCTGCTTATAGCTTGAGTATAGGAAGGATACTGATTTACTTGAGTTGATTTTATAACTACCCACTTTGCTGAATTTGTTTATCAGCTATAGGAGTTCTCTTCTGGAGTTAATTGGGTCCCTTAGGTATACTGTCATATCATATGCAAATAGTGAGAGTTTAACTTCTTCCTTTCCAATTTGAATCCTTTTACTTCCTTATGTTGTCGAATTGCTCTAGCTAGTTCCTCAAGTACTATATTGAAAAGATATGGTGAGAGGGGGCAGCCATGACTAGTCACTGATTTTAGTGGGATTGCTTCAAGTTTCTCTCAACTTAGTTTGATGTTGGCTACCAGTTTTCTGTATATTGCTTTTACTATGTTTAGGTATGGGCCTTGAATTCCTGTTCTTTCCAAGACTTTTAGCATGAAAGGATGCTGAATTTTTGTCAAGTGCTTTTTCAGCATCTAATGAAATGACCATATGGTTATTTTCTTTGAGTTTGTTTATGTAGTGGATTACAATGATGGTTTTCCATATATTGAACCATCCTTGCATCCCTGGGATGAAGCCTACTTGATCATGCTGAATGACCATGTTGATGTGTTCTTGGATTCTGTTGGCAAGAATTTTATTGAGTATATTTGCATTGATGTTCATAAAGAAAATTCTTCTGAAGTTCTCTTTCTTAGTTGGATCTTTGTGTGGTTTTGGTATCAGAATAATTGTGGTTTCAAAGAATGAGTTGGGTAGTGTTCCTTCTTTTTCTATTTTGCGGAATAGTTTGAATAGTATTGGTGTTAGGTTTTCTTTGAAGGAGTGAAAGAATTCTGCACTAAAACCATCTGGTCCTGTGCATTCTTTGGTTCGAAGACTTTCTATGACCCCTTCTATTTCTTTGGGGCCTAAGGGACTATTTAGATGATCTATTTGATCCTGATTTAATTTTGGTATTTGGTATTTGAGTAGGAAATTGTCCATTTCCTCAAGATTTTCCCATTGCGTTGAGTATAGGCTTTTGTAGTAGGATCTGATATTTTTTTGAATTTCCTCAGTTTCTGTTGTTACATCTCCCTTTTCATTTCTAATTTTGTTACTTTGGATACTGTCTCTGTGGCCATTGATTAGTCTGGCTAGGGGTTTATCTATGTTGTTGATTTATTCAAAGAACAAACTCCTGGTTTTGTTGATTCTTTGTATGGTTTCTTTGTTTCAACTTGATTGATTTCAGCTCTGAGTTTGATGATTACCTGTCTTCTACTCCTCCTGGGTAAATTAGCTTCTTTTTGTTCCAGAGCTTTCAGGTGTGCCTTTAAGCTGCTAGTATATGCTCTCTCCTGTTTCTTTTTGGAGGCACTATGGGCTATGAGTTTTCCTCTTTGCACTACTTTATTGTGTCCTGTTGATTTGGATATGTTCTGCCCTCATTTTCTTTAAATTCTAAAAAGTATTTGATTTCTTTCCTGATTTCTTCTTTGGATAATGTATCATTGAGTAGAATATTGTTCAGCCTCCATGTGTATGTGGACTTTCTGTTGTTTTTGTTTCTATTGAAGGCCACTCTTACTCCACGGTGATCTGATTGGAGGCATGGGATTAGTTTGATATTCTTATATTTGTTGAAGTCTGTCTTGTGACCAATTATATGGTCAATTTTGGAGAAGGTACCATGAGGGGCTGAGAAAAAGGTATATTCTTTTGCTTTAGGATGAAATGTTTATATATATTATTTCCTTGAGTCCCTGTTTAGTTTCTGTTTTCCAGATTGGTCCATTGAGAATAGTGGAATGTTGAAGTCACCCACAATTATTGTGTTAGATGCAATGTGTGCTTTGTGCATTAGAAACGTTTCTTTTAGGAATGAGTTTGCCCTTGCATTTGGAGCATAGATGTTCACTATTGAGAGGTCTTCTTGGTGGATATTTCCTTTGACCAGCAAGAAGTGTCCTTCTGTGTCTCTTTTGATGACTTTAGGTTGAAAGTCAATTTTATTTCATATTAGAATGGCTACTCCGGCTTTTTTCCTGACACCATTTGGTTGAAAAATTGTCTTCCAGTGTTTTACTTTAAGGTAGTATTTGTCTTTGACACTTAGGTATGTTTCCTGTATGTAGCAAAATGTAGGGTCCTGTTTCAGTAACCAGTCTTAGTCTATGTCTTTTTATTGGGGAAATGAGTCCATTGATGTTAAGAGAAATTAAGGAATAGTGATTATTACTTCCTGTCATTTTTGATGCTATTTTTATATTTGAGAGGTTATCTTCTTTTGGGTTTGATGGAAGAAGGTTACTATTTTGCTTTTTCCATGGTGTAGTTTCCCTCCATGTATTAGAGTGTTCCTCCTATTATCCTTTGTAGGCTAGGTTTGTGGAAAGATATTGTGTAAATTTGTTTTTGCGATGGAATATTTTGGTTTCTCCATCTATGGTGATGGAGTTTTGCTGGGTCTTCACTGACATTTGTGTTCTCTTAGAGTCTGCATGAGTTCTGACTAGGATCTTCTACTTTCATGATCTCTGGTGAGAAGTCTGGTGTAATTCTGATAGGTCTTCCTCTATATGTTACTTGGCCTTTTTCTCTCACTGCCTTTAATATTTTTTCTCTGTTTAGTACATTTGGGGTTTTATTTTTATGTGATGGGAGGTATTTCTGTTCTGGTCCAGTCTGTTTGGAGTTTTGTAGGCTTCTTGTATATTCATGGACATCTCTCTCTTTACGTTAGGGAAGTTTCCTTCCATAATTTTTTTGAAGATATATGCTGGCCCTTTAAGTTGTAAATCTTCACTCTCATCAATACCTATAATCACTGTTTGGTCTTCTCATTGTGTCCTGGATTTACTGAATGTTTTGAGTTACAAGCTTTTTGCATTTTGCATTTTCTTTGACAGTTGTGTCTATGGTTTCAATGGTATCTTGGGCATCTGAGATTCGTTTTTCTATCACTTGTATTCTGTTGTTATTTGCATCTATGTCCCCTAATTTCTTCTTAAGGTTTTCCATCTCAAATATTGTCTCCTTTTGTGACTTCTTAGTTGTTTCTACTTCTGTTTTTAGATCCTGGATGCTTTTGCTCAGTTTCTTCACTTGTTTGTTTGCGTTTTCCTGTAATTCTTAAAGATATTTTTGTGTTTCCTCTTCATGACTTCTGCCTTTGGGCTCAATTTCTCCTGCATTTCTTTAAGTGATTTTTTTTCATTTCCTCTTTATTTGCTTCTATCTGTTGACCCATATTATCCTGAATTTCTTTAAGTGATTTTTGTGTTTCCCTTGTAAGGGCTTCTAATCTATTCATGTTCCCCTGCATTTCTTTAAGAGATATATTTATGTCTTTTTTGTGTTCCTCTAGCAGCAGCATGGCCAGTGCTTTTAAATCCAAATCTTGTTTTGCTGGTGTGCTGGTGTATCCATGGCATGCTGTGGGTGAGAATTGGGTTCAGATGCTGCCATATTGCCTTGATTTTTGTTAGTAAAGTTCCTACGTTTGCCTTTTGCCATCTGGTTATCTCTGGAGTTAGTTGGACTTGTCACTGATTGGTGTTTGAAGCTCCTGTGAGCCTGCCATTGTCAGATCTCTCTATTGTCCAGGAGTCAAGATGGTGGAGCACCCCTTCTCAAAGTCAGAAGAGATGGCTCCAAACTGAGGATCTCTGTGACCTCGATGAGCTCTGGATGTAGGTTGTGCTGGCTGTCCCCTCCTCACAGGCTGCTGGGTGTATAGCTGACCTCCTGCACTGCAAGCAGTGGCTGAGGGTGCTCCTGATACAGAGGCAAAACTGGAAGGCCCACGCCAGAGGCCTCTGGACTGGAACCTCTGCTCTGCAGGGCTGGACCCACAACCATAGGTTGTCTCCTCCCAGCTGGCCACTGGGTGCACAGCCAACCTCCTGCACTGCCTGGAGACAGCATGCTGTGGCTGTCTTGATCCAGATCATCCTTGATCCAGAGGTAGAAACTGGAAGGCTCCTGTAAGAGGCCACTGTGCTGTTTCTTCTGCTCCGCAGTGCCAGACCCAGCCATGCAGGCTATCTCCTCCTAGCTGCTGTGTGTATAGCTGGCCTCCTGCACTGCTTGGAGATGGCGCAGTGTGTCTGAGGGCATCCCCAATCCCTGAATAGTTTTTAAGTAATAAGAATGTAGAAAAAAAGACAGACATTAGAGACCCTGTTTGAGGAACAAATGTTTGCATGAAAGAGGCTCAAGAAGTGACTGTGCATGCCAAATGAGAGGCTTAAAAGATATTATACTGAAAATTATAAAGCCACACAAATTTTCTCTTTGTGTACTGGGTGGCTTTCAGTTTGAACATCTCATTGTCAGGGACTGTTTTGTTTCGTTTGTTTTTTAATCTGTCTGTCACTCAATATTTCTCATTGTAGCCCAAACTGACCTCAAAGTCACACTCTTTCTATTTTATCCACCCAAATCTGAGATTCATCATAGGCACACCATGCCTACCTGGTATATTCTTTTTCTTAGAGACCCAGAATGGAAGATTACTCCTCTAGAGAAGAATTGCAGTTTGTACTTCTCGGCAGAAAGATACAAATACTGTAGGGGAAATCACATTAATGAAGTGTTAATGAATGTGGCAGATGGGGGTTACAAGTTTAAACAAATTTCTGAAGGAAGAACTCTCTAAAGGGGGTCATTGGGGAAGCATGTTGCTTGCCTGTGATTTCAGCATTTACACTGGTGAGGAAGGAAGTCTGACAACACTATGTTTATTTGAATCAGCAAGACAATATGGGCATTAATAGTGAGTGATGTTTGAGATGTATTTTATTTTACAGAAAGAATGGTAGGGTTTGCTGATATATTGCATACATAGTATAAGAAAAAATGTAGGAACAATGAAATGACTTAATAGAAAAAGTCCTGGTAATGCAAACATGGTGACTCGAGTTTGATTTATAAAATATGAGGTGGAAGAATAACATATGCATGAAATCTATTTTTGAAATGCAGATTTAACAACATTTGTTCCAGAGGAGATAGGTAAGAAATGCCAAAGGAATGTATTCATTTAGTTAGATATTAATGATGGAGAAAAGAACATCACACATATAAATTCTTCTAGGTCACCAAAAGGACAAGGTTTCAAAAGTTCCACTGTTAAAAACAGAGTATGGTGACCAGTGTATCTTAAGTATTAAGAATTAAAGTTATTGAGACTACAATATTATGGTAGTGCATAGGAAATACAGAAAGGTAGAGAATGATATATCAAAAAGTCTAAATGTGGGAGGACATGGAATATTCACTTTGCTTTTATTTCTTTTATTGTTTCTTATCTTTACATGCATGCATTGCTATTATTCAAAATAATATATTCAAGTTAAAATTATAGTCATATATGCATACATACATATACATACATACATATAATGAGAAAGAGAAAGGAGGATGAAGGCTTATAGACTGCATAGTAAAGCTCGGAAATAGTTCACATGACTGTAATGACATTATATGTCAATAATAAATGTAAATGTAAATGCACTATTTTATATAGTTGTAATAAGGATGTAACAAAATAGGAAAATGTTTCAAATATAAAATTCTTATAAAAATTAACTTTGATTGTAAGAACACATACATATAGTTGGAATGTGAAGGAAGGGAATAGATATCCCATGTGAAAAAAAAGCCCAAGAGTAAAGCAAGACTAATCACTTATACCAGATTACTTAGACATTAAGTAAAAAGACATATGAAATAGATTATCACAATGATTAGGTAAAGTTATCTTCCAAATCAAAGAAGTTACATCTTCCTATTTTTTCACCCATGAATAAAAGCAACAATATACTCTACCAATATGATATTTTGAATTTAGAACAATGGTTACTTGCTAGACTGATGTTAAAAGCAAGTCAACTCTTGGAGAGGAGTTGGGGAGGAAAATGGCAGAAACAGGATCAGGTGTAGTGAGAGACAGGAGAGGGCCAGAGGGTCTGGAGAATGGAAATCTGCAGCTGCCAGGGATGGGTGATGGATGAGAGGGATCTGTAGAAAGTGTCATTGACCTGGGACAGGTGAGGAGCCTGGTTGTCCATGAAGGTGACATTAGCTGAGACATAAAGTAGTAGGGATATGGAACCTGAAGTGGCTACCTCCTCTAGCCACACAAGACCCCCAGAGGATGGATAAAAATACCCACCCACCCACAAAACCTTTAACCCAAAATTTCTTCTAAAAGAAATGTAAGGTCAGTGGACAGAGCAAAGACTGAAGTTGTAGTGCCAGGGAAATGTTAGTGATTCCACCAAAAAACAGACAGGAGGCAATCTGATGTAATTCACAGCAGGGCCTTTATTCTATCTGAGCTAGCTCACCCCCTTACCCAAATGCATTGCCTTCATGTAGGACAGTTTTTGCAGTATGAGTGCCCCAAATGTCTATCAGGGCTGGGCTTTATGGTAAGCAGCAAGCAGTATTATGTGTGTAAAAATCTAATTGGAAAGCTACTTTGGCCTTTAAAATAATTGGCTGGTTCTGGAAGTCATATGATAAAATGTAATTTCTGTTCCCCTCTGCATTGGTGGTCGTTAGGCAGGGAGGAGTCTTAAAACCTTTGGGTACAGGTTTGTTGGGGGAATAGCCTGTGGACACTGGTCTTGTTGAGATAGGATGGACTCTCTGAGCAGGGTATCAGGAAGAGGATAACAATCCAAATGCATAATGAGTAAATAAGTAAAATAAAGGAGAAAAGATATTATGTTTTTTAGGAATAAATATTTCCAGTCAACTATGAAAAAAATAAAAGAAAAAAGTTAAATTTCTAGCATCAGACCATGTTCAGTAAGGTCAATGAACCTTTCAAACAAAGAAAGAAAGAAAGAAAGAAAGAAAGAAAGAAAGAAAGAAAGAAAGATAAATACAAACTACTTAAGTCTGGTTTAATTCAGTTTTCATTTAGGTACTGCATAAATTTTGTCTCTCTTTAAAACATATTTATCTTAAACATAGGGCTCTGAATTAAAGAAGTTCATCTATCCACAACTTAATACATAGAAAATCATTTTCAACACTTGAAATATAAATAAAGACTATATCTAATAAAAAATTAAAGGAAAAATAGGCTTTAGGCAACTAACTTATTCTATTCATCTGTTTGGAATTGCTCAAGTAGTCTTTTTCTATCATAGCCACCTTGGTTAGTAAGAAAGCTTTAGTTTACATCTTCTAAGAAAGTCACATATATAAAAATGCATTGGGAAGCATGAAAAAGGCTGAGAGTATAAAGTCCTGAGAGAATGTGTGTTGTTGACATGAGACAAGAATAGCAAGGAAAATAGCCTCAGCCTTCTGCACATCAAATAATACACACAATATGCATAAATTTCCTTAAATATAAAAATAATATATAATTCAATTAAAATAGACAGTAGACACATATAGGAATACTCCAAGTAAGATACACAAACAAACAAATGGGGTACAAAAATATATTCAATGGTGATATTAAAATATATGTGAAATGCAAATAAAATGTATTGAGATATGGATATTACCAAATATTAAATGCAGAAATTGTTAGCATAGTCATGTGGAAAAGGGTAGATTATACACATTTCTTGGTAATGCAAAATTGTACAGAAACTATGCAATAAAGTATGAAGCTTTGTCAAATATGTAAGAATAGAACTATCATATGATCCAGTAATCCTACCATTTACTTTCTATCAAAAGAAATGAAAGTATTATGTCTGGGAGGCATGTAAGATATTCATGGTAGTATTCCATACAATAACCAACTATTTGGTACAATCAAAAGTTCCACCAAATTATGAATAGTCAAAATCAATATTATATGAGACACCTTTAACCAATCAAAAACAATGGCAGGCTGTTTGGATGGAGACACCATGTTATATAATAATATAGGCAAACTCCATTATATAATCCATTATGTGGGTTATAGTCCATATATCTATAAAACATATACAATTGATAAAAAACTGAAGTTGGTAGTAGAATAGGGATTACATGGGCCAGAAAATGCATGGGGGAGAGGAATATATTTGGACAGGAAGATCTTCAAGAGCTAAGCAATGGTTACAAAAGATGTTGTGATATGTTTGTGTGTAGCATAGTAACATAGATTTGAAAGTGTAGTATTTTCAAATGCTAGGAGGAACATTTTGAACATTTTTATAGAAAGAAATGATCATTAAGAAGATAAGCATATTTTACTATATTTAAATTATAGTCTTCAAAAGTCGTTTTTACCATAAGTATGCATAATTTCAATGTAATTATGTAATTATGTACAAAATTACATATATATATGAAATTATATCGAAGAAAGGTTAAGTAGGGTGCTGTTCATTCTAATGTTAAGTACTTTTCTATTTGAGTTAGAATGTTGTGCAAGTAATCTTTTAGTAAAAATTCTTTAAATAAACTGAACACTGAAAATATGTCTTAAGCCATTAGAATTATTGGTTATATTTTTATTTTTTATTTCTGTCTGCTGAATATAAATAACTATATTAAGTAATTTACACTTGACAAAAATGAATTAACTCCTCATAAAACTTTAATTGGTCTATCAGATTAATATATATTAAGTACAATGCTCTGTAATTTAAATTAGAATAAAATTAGAAATAGATTAATATATATGTTGATAGGCAAATTAATATATATCTATGATATTTACAGATGTATATATTATTATATAGCATTATATATTCTCTTCATAACTTGATATTCTATTGATGGCTGTACTTACAGTACTGTCACTTTAGATTTTGACATCTGAATATTTCAGTATAGCTTAATGTTAATCTAGATTTTAAAAGCAATATGTCCTCATTATGGAAAATTAAGTGGTAATTTAAAAGTATGTTTTCCTTCTGAAATCCAGACTGAAATGGAAAGAATAATTTCATGAACTTTTGGTGACTTTTACTATGTAGAATCAAACTGTTAATTATTTTAATTTGTATGAATTAGAGAGAGAGCTAAATGGCACATCTATGTACTTAGGTCAACTTCTGTTATTCCAATGTTATAGATTTAGCTAATGTAATTTACAAAGTGCTATGTCAATTATATCTTATTTTTTAATTTTTTATTGGATATATTCTATATTTACATTTCATTTACCTTTTTTTGTTTCCCCATTCCCCTAAGGTCCCACATGCCCTTTTCCCTCCCCCTGCTCCCTCATCCACCCCTTCCCACTTCCCTGTTCTGGTATTCCCCTACACTGATGCTTTGATCCTTTCCAGCACTAGTGACCATTCCATTCTTCTTGTCAGACATCATTTGGTATGTGAATTGTGTCTTTGGTGTCCCAAGATTCTATACCACTCCTGGGAATATACCCAGAAGACTCCCCAGCATGCAATAAGGATACATACTCCACTATGTTCATAGCAGCCTTATTTATAATAGCCAGAAGCTGAAAAGAACCCAGATGTCCCTCAACGGATTAATGGATACAAAAAATGTGGTATATATACAAAATGGAATACTATTCAGCCATTAGAAACAATGAATTAATGAAATTCTTAGAGAAATGGATGGAGCTGGAGAACATCATACTAAGTGAGGTAACCCAGTCTCAAAAGAATACCCATGGTATGCAGTCACTGATAAGTGGATATTAGCCTAGAATCTTGGGACACCAATTATATCTTATTAATAACTAGTAAAGTATACATTTTAACTACAAAGATGTAAGGACTTCATAACTATTTAAAATTCATAACACACTAATCAACAGAAATACTATTGTGTTTTCCAAGCACAAAATTTGTAAACAGAAATATATAATTTGTGGGCACTTTTAGTACTTTTGGTTCAGTCAAGTGAGCTGTTCTGCTGTTCTGATATATAAAGAGCATTTTCTCCTATATTATTGTTCAGAGATACATGAAATAATTTTCATATTTTTTTCTCAAATAGGTAGAAATTTTCATGGTCCAATCACTTGTTTATTTCTCTTAAATATTTATTATTGTCCATAATCAGACATAGATGTGTAAGCTCTCAGTGAGGACAATATTTTATGGCTTTCTTCTTTCTTTTGGTGAAAAGTTCAGCATATTCTGTAGAATCTTTCTTTTTCTTTTTTATCTTAATTTTCTGTATATTCGAAGCAATATATTGGCATTTGTGGTACATTTTACAGTTCATATGGAGCAAAATGTGCTGAATCTTGGGTGGTTTGTGTTGAGCTTTCTATCTTTACTTAAGGGATTTCTGACATAATATTGGCAGACAGCATTATCTGTCAGATTCTGCTAGGTCAATTTGTCGTAACTTTCAGGACCTAGTAGTCTTGATCAATCCAAGAATATTCTCTCTCTCCCTCCCCCTCTCTCTGTCTCTCTCTGCAATAACCTAATTGAGAACACTCATATTGTCATGCATGATGCATCTATGAAAAGACTTGCATGTTCCTCACTCCACTTCTCCTTGATTTATAATGAAAATGACCCTTACTCCACAAAGGTACATTCTGCAATTGGTCAATTCACCTTGATTCATTGAAATTTTTTTTATTATCCTCTTCACCACTGATCTTGATCACATAAGTTTCTTCTCCTCTCCGCAAAGTATCATCAGCCTTTTCTGTGTCC
Organism: Apodemus agrarius; assembly: GCA_964023405.1. Taxonomy (NCBI): domain Eukaryota; kingdom Metazoa; phylum Chordata; class Mammalia; order Rodentia; family Muridae; genus Apodemus; species Apodemus agrarius. The sequence goes on along the minus strand of OZ030017.1, from coordinate 53,051,811 downwards.
ATGTGCATCTAACAGAAAGTACAAAGTATTTGTTCATCTTCTATTTCAGGGAGTTCTTGAATAGTAACTGAAAAGCAGATATTCAGTTTCTTCAGTCTGGACACATAGACAAGGAATATGTATGAACAAAAGATACATGTAGTTATAACTATTTTTATAAAATGTATAGGATGTAGTTTTATCACAGGAGTGTCTCAAATAAAAATGGAAAATAGATAACTCTAAATTCCCTGGTCATATGACAAAGCATTATTTTGAGTTGTTTCATTTTCATTAATAAGATTTAGTTTCTGTCCTTAGGTAATGGTCTTTTTTATCCGACTATGCTATTGGTTTTTCCCAATCTCTGCAGAAACACTGTCAGATTACATACTGAGTGAGTACATAGAAGGCTATATGGAATCCATTAAATAAAACTGAAGCTGCATTGACATAAATTTTATAGGTAAGATTAAATCTTCAGCATGTAAAATATACTTTTCAAAATTTGATATATAAGAACACACATTTCACTGGGCAGTGGTGGTGCACGCCTTTAATCCCAGTGCTTGGGAGGCAGAGACAGGCAGATTTCTGAGTTCAAGGCCAGTCTGGTCTACAGAGTGAGTTCCAGGACATCCAGGACTACACAGAGAAACCCTGTCTCGAAAAACCAAAAAAAAAAAAAAAAAAAAAAACCAAAAAAAGCAAAAAACAAAAACAAAACACAAAACAAAACAAAAAAAACCCACATTTCTATCAAACACTGATGGTATTTGGAAAAAGCAGAAAAAAGAGAGGGCTTTAATATTTGAGTGTGTGTGTGTGTGTGTGTGTGTGTGTGTGTGTGTCTTTGTGTGTAAAATGTTGGTATTTGGTTCCACTTAATGTATTAGTCTTTAGGCATTATCCATATTGGTTTTATAATTTTTTTTAGTTATGCAAATGTAAGACAGTGTCACTCACTGGCCTGCAACTGGCCACGTTGGTTCTGCTTTCCAGCCAACAAACTCAAAGAATTTACCTATTCCAGTCTGAAATTACAGACAAAGATGAGTATGATTTGATGTTTTTATAATGGTTCTAGAGAACCTTCTGATTGTTAGGTTAATGTTTTAATACTGAATTGTGTTAAACCGGGCTGATTTTGAATTAAGTCTTTTTCTAAATCTACTTTACATCGAATCATTGCAATTATTTAATTCCACAGAGACTAAAGTTAGAGTTTTTCATTTTGATGAGAGGGTAAGTTAATGGAGGTATATTGAGACTGATATATAATATCTAAGTACCAATAAGACCCAATAGGTGATTAAAATTAAGGGCATAAAAAGAACATAGTTGGTCAACTATTTCTTGTAATTAAAAAATTACAATGCAAATTATGTTTTATAATGCTCAAGTATAAACAAAAGTACCACATTTTTAGCTAATCAATGAAAGATTCTTTAGAGCACAATCCAAGGTCCCATAGGTAAAAGCTATCCCATGAGTAAGGTTATGATGGTAAACACAGGTTTCCATATCAAAGAAAGAATATATTTACATACATAGAGGATCAAACCTATATGTATGAATAGGTTTGATCCTCTACTCATTACAGAATCTAAGTTTACTTCTTCTAGGCAGTGCTCTGTTCCCAATATGGAGATAATGAAAAATGCTGAAACTATAGATTAAAACAAAGTGGTTCTTAAAATTCACACTCTACTTGTAGTAACAGACAATTTTTAGAAGTGATGTGGTATAGAGTGGTAGATCCGTGTCTGCTTCACTACTGGACACAGCTGCTTGCCGAATCAGAACACAGGGAGTTTGACTGCACTTATCCGATGTTGCTGCTGCCATGAGGGTGCTGGGAGGTAAGGAAGCACAGTGGTACCATTCTGGGAAGGGAAAGTGCAGTTTGAGACTTGAGAAAGCCAGAGATGATTTGGGGTTCACTGGGCCTTATAGACTAGGGCTTTGGTATTCTCAGACTCTTGAACATTGAAGCTATGCTGGTACTCATAGAGGAATGGAGTCAGGGGCCTGCAAGCTGGAGGCAGCATCTGGCCCTGGGTGGGGGAAGGGGGAGAAGGGGAGCTTGTGCTAGTCCCAGCAGGAATAGTCCTTGGCTTGGTGGATTCAGGTATGGTGGCAGTTGTTGCTAGGAGTGCAGAGAGGCTTTCTATAGAAGATCATGCTGAGGTTCTGCAGGTGAAAGCCTTCTTCATGGTTCCCCACAATGGATCTTGGTGAAATGAGACAATCTCTGGTTGTAAACAGTTCATTGTCATGTAGAAAGTAAAACCATACCTCTTCTCAAGTTATACCTGAAATTAATACCTTTTATAGAAAGCAATGTCTGGGAAGGGAAGCTTATTGACTATGTACTCCAGGCCTCTAGGTACCTCGTTAACATAGAGAAGTGTTTTTGAGGCTATGTGACCACAGGTCACATTTCTCTTATGTGAAAAGCATAGCACTTATTCCAAGTCAGGAGTCAAGCAGAAAGCTGAGAGTCACCTAAGCCTCAGTTGTGTGTCTACCGAGTCACCAGGTCTCTATCTGCTCTACCATATCAAGCATCCTGGCATGGTTTTACATCCCACAACGAAGTAAAAATAAAGATAGGAAGAGAGAGTACATACACAGGAAGGATGATACAGAGAGAAGACATGAAGAGATGTAGACCAGTGAATGCCATAAGACTAGATGAGGATGATGAGATATAACACAGACTAAAACACATTGAGCACTATAAAGTATCATTGAGCTTGCTTTCAGTCCAACAAGAAGGGAATCATGAGGTCCATGTATGATTAGGTTCAATTCAGCAGTCAGATCAGTGTAATAAGTCATTTAAATGACAAATGTGATAGCCTTCTGACTCATTTTAAAGCTAAAGCTACCAATCAACCTAGATATTCCACTCTGGATACCAAGGTGGGATATAAAGGGATTATACATAGAAATAATAATTTCTCAGTAGAAATACTGGCAAATAGGTCGAATTTGAGGAGGGGAGCTCAGAGTCATAAAAACACAGTTCTCATCTTTTAGATATCCTGTGTGTGATGAAGATACCCTCTTCCTCCTCTGCTCACCTACCCACTTTTGTTTCAGCACCCTAGTATTCCCCTATCCTGGGTCATCAAAACTCCTGAGGACCAAGGGGCTCCACTCCCACTGATACCAGATAAGGCAGTCTCTGCTATATATCCCATTGGAGCCATGGGTTCCCCACTGTATATATATATAGTGTATACACACACACACACACACACACACACACACACACACACATATATGAATTAGCCAATGACAGATACAAGCAAAGACATGGTGATTTGAAAGAAATGGCCACACAGGTTCATAAGGAATGGCATTTTTTGAAAATGTTAGGATAAGTAGTCTAGGTGGAAAAGGTGTGGTTTTGCTGGTGGAAATCTGTTCTTGAGAGTGGGTTTAAAATACTGAGTATAGAAACACAAGCAAAGACTAGTAGATCGGTCTTTCTTCAAACTTCTTGTAGATCCAGATGTAAAACTCTCAGCTACTTCTACAGCACCCTGTTTGCCTTCATGTTGCCATGTTTCCCACCATGATGTTAATAGAATAGACCTCTGAACCTGTAATCAAGCCATAATTAAATGGTATCTTTTATAATAGTTCCAGTGGTCATGAAGTATCTTCACAGCAATGGAAACCCTAAGAAAAACAGAAGTTTGTTACATGAGTGGGTATTACTCTGATGCACATAACAATGCTTTTGTTTGGAAGAATGTGAACTTTGGAATGTTGGATTAGAACAGTATTAAATGCTTTAAGCGAGATTTTAATGAACCATACAGGTAGGAGCATGGGGGACAGTGGTGATGAGGGTCATATAACCTGAGCAGACGTGATAAAGATATTCTAAGGGAGAAAAATATTAGTATGTGTCTTAAAGACAGTTCTTGTGACATTTTGCTCAATAATATGGTTTCATTCTACCCATGTTCAAAAAATCTGCCTAAGACTAAATTGAATAGTCATAGATTAATAGATTTGGCAATACCCTGGAAACAAATGCAAAATGTTCTCTGAGTTTGACACTAAACACTGGTCTAGAGATGAATGTCAAAAACACCCAAGCTTAAACAGTAAAAGAAATCACTGAAAGAAGAAAGCTGGTTATGGTGGTTGGAACAGGTTTGTCCCCCATAGATTTATGTGTTTGAAAAGTTGACCATAAATAATGGAAATAATATGAGGATTATCCTTATTAGAGGAGGTTTGGCCTTGTGAAGTGTGTCACTGTGTATGCAGGTGATGAGATGACCTATGCTCAGGCTCAACCCTACGTGGCATGTAGTCTCCTGGCTGCCCTTAAATCAAGATGTAGAAGTCTTGGCTCCTACAGCACCGTGTCTATCCACAGGTTGTGATGTGTCCTACAATGATGGTAATGGACTAAAACTCTGAAACTCTAAGCCAGCTCTAATTAGATGTTTGACTTTATAAGATTTGCTAGGGTCATGGTGTGTCTTCACACCAGTAAAACCGTAACTTTGACACAGTACAAAGTGTATTTAAATAAAAGGGTCATGTTTCAGCCTTACCAAGAAGCAGAACTAGGCAGCTTCAATCACATGGATCTGATTTTAGAGGCAAGGATATAAGAAAGGGATTAGAGAACCTTCCTCAATGACTAAGGAATGCTCCTGAGATCAGAGATATATCAGCGATTTTCTTGAATGGAGTTCTAGAGTTATGATTACATAAAGCGACAAAGGAGAAGCCTGTATTGCTCTGAAGTCCCTAAGATGTTAGATATAGAAATGTGAGAACTCTGTGTATAGGGTGTGAAACCAGACTAATAGAATGATGCAATGTGAACACAGGTTGCAGCCAGCACAGGAGAAATGGAATGGACATCTGTAGTACATTTTCATATCAGATATGGAGATGAAGAACTTGGAACTTGCCCAAGAGGTTTTCGGTCTTGACTTGGTCCAGTATTTTCTGGTTATGATTCTGGTCCTCCCTTTTGGAATGGTAATTTATATTCTGTGCTATTATGGGTTGAAAGTATGGAAACTTTTTCTTTTATTTTGTTTTCATAGAGGATTATAGTTAAAGATTACTATAAGTAACAAAATCATTGAACTGTGAAAAGCTGAGTTTGTGAGGGAATTTGGGGACTTTTGATAGTAGACTAAATGCATTTTGTATTACAGTATGGGTACAAGCCTATGGGTGCCATGGTCATTTGAGTGAAAATTTCTCCCCTAGGTTTCTAGAGAATATCATTATTTGAAATCATCTTGTCCAGATGTAGCTTTGTAGGAACATGTATATTCTGCTCTCACCTAATATCTACTCAGTGTTTCCTTGCTGTAGGAAATATGTCACTGGAAATGGTTAAGGTTTCAGAAAGTCAAGCTAGGCCCAGTGGCTCACTCTCTATTTCCTGCAGATAGAGATATAGAACTCTCAACCACCTCTACAGCATCATGTCTATCTGTGTTACACCATGTTGAAAATGGAATAAATCTCTGAATATAGAAGAAAGCTCCAATTATTATTTTTTCCTTTATTAAGAATTGCTGTGATCATGGCATTACTCTTCATGGCAATAGAAACCCTAACTATGGCACATGTTATGATAACAAGTTTTCTCAGCAGAAACTCATCAAGCCATGAAGACATGGCATGATAAATATCAAAGTCTGTATGTCAGTAGCTACTAGCTCAGATCAATGCATTGAAACAAGCTCTGATTTATAGCTAAGGCAAAATGACACATGAGACAGTAGTAGACTGACAAATGTGAACCAGAAATGTATTATTAATTATACAATTTGCAAAATAATAGGGAATAATGCATATTAGTCACAGTAATTTTAAATATTAATAGACTCCATTTACTAACCAAAAATACATATTATAATATATTAAAATAAAAACAAAGAACAGCAATAAAATATGTGGCTAAAAAAAGAACATTACAGAAAAAGAGAAACACAGCATTACTTTCAACAGTCACAAAACACATTTCTGACAAATAGAATCAGAAGAAAAACATGTTTGTTTATGCCAATACCTGACAAAAGAGATTTCAAACTAAACCTAGTCTGGGGAGCTCCTGGGTATCTCATGTTGATAAAAGAACTATTTGTCAAGTGAATACTACAATTTTTAAGATTTATGCACTGAAAATTGATACACACAATTTTCTGAAATAAACTCTATTGGATGGAAAGAGACAAAACAATCTCAATCTAATAATAAAGGGTTATTTTAACAGACAATTCTTAGTATTAGACAAATCATGCACTAAAAGTAGCAAAGAAATATCAGTTGCATGGCATTATAGATTATGTAGACTTAGCAGATGGCTACAGAAGATTGTACCATAAAATTGCAAAGTACATGTTCTTCATAGAAAGCATTGTTAATTGTCTTTATTCTGTGTGTGTGTGTGTGTGTGTGTGTGTGTGTGTGTATGAGAGAGAAAGTGAGAAAGAGAGAGATTCAGATACAAAGAGAGGAAGAGAAGAAAGAGAATGAATGAGAAATTTGCTGTGTGCAAATAAATTTGTTAGTAAAATTATACGTCTATGAACATATCTGCTTATTAGTGTATGTGCAAATGTGAGCATGTGGAGGAAAACTGTCAACACTGTGTATGTTGTGTGTCTGCATGTCTGTGTGTGTGTGTGTTTGTATGTGTTTATATTAGTGTGTTTCAGAATATGAATTCACAGCCTTAGGTCAGAATTGCAGCCATATTAAAGAGTGAGAAGTATACTTAGCCTGGAATGTTCTCTAAAACAAAATCAGATTTATAGATACCAAAGAGTTAATTGATTCTCTCACCATACTAGAATAAAATAATCAATCGATAGTAGGAAAAATTAAAGAAATAAGCTCAGGAAGACAAAACACAATACTATTAAAATATTAGTATTTTTTATAATAACTGTGATGATGGTGTAAATACAGCAAATAAGTTCAAACTAATAATAAACTGAATAAAAGTTAAATTATTACACAGTAGATTGTATGGAATATATGTTTAGGATCAGTTGGAAAAAACCTAAATTAAAAATAAAATATAGCAAAATTGATATGCTTCAATAAAACACAATGAAGTTTTGAATAACTCTAGACATCTTCTGAAAATCTATATTTAAAATAATGAATCATCTTAAAGAACTGATTTAGTTTATAGGCACATATAACCTATCTAAATTAGACATTAAAAAGAATTCAAACAGATCCAAAATCAGCAATGAATTTGGAAGACTAATTAAATCTTTACATTAAACAATATCTGGATCAATTTACTACTTAACTCTACAGGACCTATAATGAAGAACTAAACTGAAAACTATTCAAACTTAAACTATCTCATAAAATAGAAAGTTGATGAGATGTTATCACTCAATTTTTAAAATTCCAGTATAAATTAATGGCAAACGAGGACATGGACCTAACAAGGAAAGAATATTAGAGATCTAACCATCTTTAAGAACTTGAATGAAAAAAAAAATGACTATATTAGTCCTGCCAACCCACGAGCATGGAAGATTTTCCCATTTTCTGATGTCTTCTTCAATTTCCCTCTTCAGAGACCTGAAGTTTTTGTCGTATAAATCTTTCACATGTTTGGTTAGCGTCACTCCAACATACTTTATATCATTTGTGGCTATTGTGAAGGGTGTCATTTCCCTAATTTCTTTCTCGGCCTGCTTATCCTTCGTGTATAGGAAGGCTACTGATTTACTTGAGTTGATTTTATAGCCAGCCACTTTGCTGAAGTTGTTTATCAGTTGCAGGAGTTCTCTGGTGGAGGTTTTTGGGTCACTTAATTAAACTATCATATCATCTGCAAATAGTGATAGTTTGACTTCTTCCTTTCCGATTTGTATCCCTTTGACTTCCCTCTGTTGTCAGATTGCTCTAGCTAGTACCTCAAGTACTATATTGAAGAGATATGGCAAGAGGGGACAGCCTTGTCTAGTCCCTGATTTTAGAGGGATTGCTTCAAGTTTTTCTCCGTTTACCTTGATGTTGGCAGGTGTTGGCGAGGATGTGGAGAAAGAGGAACACTCCTCCACTGCTGGTGGGAATGCAAGCTGGTACAACCACTCTGGAAATCAGTATGGCGGTTCCTCAGAAAACTGGGCGTGATACTTCCGGAGGACCCAGCCATACCACTCCTGGGAATATACCCAGAAGATTCACCAGCATGCAATAAGGATACATGCTCCACTATGTTCATAGCAGCCTTATATATAATAGCCAGAAGCTGGAAAGAACCCAGATGTCCCTCAACAGAGGAATGGATACAAAAAATGTGGTATATATACACAATGGAGTACTATTCAGCCATTAGAAACAATGAATTCAAGAAATTCTTAGAGAAATGGATGGAGCTGGAGAATGTCATACTAAGTGAGGTGACCCAGTCTCAAAAGAATACCCATGGTATACAGTCACTGATAAGTGGATATTAGCCTAGAAGCTTGGAACACCAAAGACACAAATCACATATCAAGTGATTTCTCACAAGAAGAAAGGAGTGGACACTGGTGCTAGAATGGACCAAAACATCATTGTGGGAGAGTACAAGAACAGTAAAGTGGGAGGGGGTGGATGCGGGAGCAGGGGGAGGGAAAAGGACATGTGGGACCTTTGGGGGTGGGGAACCAGAAAAAGGGAAATGAATTGTAAATATAGAATATATACAATAAAAAAATCAAAAAAAATAAAACAAACAAAATAAATAAATAAATATTAAAAAAAAGAAAAAAAATGACAAAATAGTTGCAAATCAAGTTCAACATCATATTTTTTTATTGGATGTATTCTTTATTTATATTTCATTTCCCTTTTCCTGGTTCCTCACTCCCCAAAGATCTCATATGCCCTTTACCCTCCCCCTGTTCCCCCATCCTCCCCTTTCCACTTCCCTGTTCTGGTATTGGCCAATGTCCTCAAGGATCTTCCCCACTTCCTTTGCTATTAGTTTCAGTGTGTCTGGTTTTCTGTGGAGGTCCTTGATGTACTTGGAGTTGAGCTTAGTACAAGGAGATAAGAGTGGATCAGTTTTCATTCTTCTGCATGCTGACCTCCAGTTGAGCCAGCACCATTTGTTGAAAAGGCTATCTTTTTTCCACTGGATGTTTTCAGCTCCTTTGTTGAAGATCAAATGGCCATAGATGTGTGGCTTCAATTCTGGTTTTTCAATCCTATTTCATAACTTCAGTGGACTGATCAGGAAAACAGAAACTAAACAGGGACACAGTGAAACTTATTGAACCTTGAACCTTTGGACCAATTGGATTTAACTTATATATATTGAAATGTGTGTGTGTGTGTGTGTGTGTGTGTGTGTGTGTAATTTCAATATAATATACCTTTTTTTCAGCACCTCATGGTACCTTCTCCAAAATCGACCATATAATTGGTCATAAGACAGACCTCAACAAATGAAAGATGACAGAAGTAATCCCATGTGTCCTATCAGACCACCATGGAGTAATTGTGGTCTTCAATAGCAACAAAAACAACAGAAAGTCCACATACGCATGGAGTCTGAACAATATTCTACTCAATGATACCCTAGTCAAGGAAAAAAATAAAGAAGGAAATCAAAGACTTTTTAGATTTTAATGAAAATGAAGGCACAACATACCCAAATCTATGGGACACAATGAAAGCAGTGCTACAGGGAAATCTCATAGCCCTGAGTGCCTTTAAAAAGAAACAGAAGTGAACATATACTAGCAACTTAATTGCACACCTGAAAGCTCTGGAACAAAAAGATGCTAATTCACACAGAAGGAATAGAAGACAGGAAATCATCAAACTTGGGGCTGAAATCAATCAAGTATAAAAAAGAGAAGCATACAAAGAATCAGCAAAACCAGGAGCTGGTTCTTTGAGAAAATCAACAAGATAGATACACCCATAGCCGGACTAACCAACGGGCACAGAGACAGTATCCAAATTAACAAAATTAGAAATGAAAAGGGAGATATAACAACAGAAACTGAGGAAATTTAAAAAATCATCAGATCCTACTACAAAAGCCTATACTCCACACAACTGGAGAATCTGGAGTAAATTGACAATTTCCTAGACAGATACTAAATTACCAAAATTAAATCAGGATCAGATAGATCATGTAAACAGTCCCATAACCCCCAAAGCAATAGAAGGTGGTCATAGAAAGTCTTCAAATTAAAAAAAAGCACAGGACCAGATGGTTTTATTGCAGAATTCTATCAGACCTTCAAAGAAAACATAATACCAATACTCTTCAAAGTATTCCACAAAATAACAACAGAAGGAACACTACCCAACTCATTCTATGAAGCCACAATTAAGCTGATACCAAAAACTCACAAAGTCCAACTAAGAAAGAGAACTTCAGATCTATTTCCCTTATGAACATCAATGCAAAAATACTCAATAAAATTCTTGCCAACCGAATCCAAGAACACATCAAAATGGTCATTTGCCATGATCAAGTTGGCTTCATCCCAGGGATGCAGGGATGGTTCAATATATGAAAATCCATCAATGTAATCCACTACATAAACAAACTCAAAAAAAAAAAAAAAAGAAAATCATATGCTCATCTCATTGGATGCTGAAAAAGCATTTGACAAAATTCAGCATCCTTTTATGCTAAAAGTGTTGGAAAGAACAGGAATTCAAGGCCCATACCTAAACATAGTAAAAGCAACTTACAGCAGACAGGTAGCCAACATCAAAGTAAATGGAGAGAAACTTGAAGCAATCCCACTAAAATCAGGGAGTAGACAAGCCTTCCCCCTCTCACCATATCTTTTCATATAGTACTTGAAGTACTAGCTAGAGCAATTCAACAACATAAGGAAGTAAAAGGGATACCAATTGGAAAGGAAGAAGTCAAACTCTCACTATTCGCAGATGATAGGATAGTATACTTAAGTGACCCAAAAAACTCCAACAGACAACTCCTACAGCTGATAAATAACTTCAGCAAAGTTATAAAATCAACTCAAGCAAATTAGTTGCCTTCCTATACTCAAAGGATAAGCAGGCTGAGAAAGAAATTAGGGAAATGACACACTTCACAATAGCCATAAACAATATAAAGTATCTTGGTGTGACTCTAACCAAACAAATGAAAGATTTGTATGACAAGAACTTCAGTTCTCTGAAGAAGAAAATTGAAGAGGACCTCAGAAAATGGAAAAATCTTCCATGCTCATGGGTTGGCAGGATTAATATAGATAAAATGGCAATCTTGCCGAAAACAATATACAGATTAAATGCAATCCCCATAAAAATCCCAATTCAGTTCTTCATAGAGTTAGAAAGATGAATTCTCAAATTCATCTGGAATAACAAAAAACCCAGGATAGCTAAACTATTATCAACTGTAAAAGAACTTCTGGGGGAATCAGTCTCCCGGACCTCAAGCAATACTACAGAGCAGTAGTGTTAAAAACTACATCGTATTTTAAAGATAGTTTATTATGACTAAGTTTATTTTCCATGGATACAATTATGTTTTGTTATGTTCAAATCCATATATGTTATATATCTCATAAGTAGATGAAAGGAAAGAAATACCTTGATTACATGAAAATCCAGTACTGGCTTTTAGAAAAGTCTGTCTTCTTTATGGCTAAGCACTGAATGTTGTTTTAATAGAATAATCAGTTTAATATGTGAAATGTATGGGGTAATCCCACTGTAGTATTATAATGAGGATGAATATAAATGTGATTCTATTTAAACAGGAATGAGAACACAGAATCTACTTTTTTCAATACAGTTGAACATTGACTTTAGAGCTGCAGATATGAAATGAAAGACATGCAAGAATGAAATATAATACTCATCAGGCTTAATATCTTTACAAAAATTAATCTGGAAGAAGTTGAAGAGGAGAACGACCCCACAGGAAGATCAGCAGTCTCAACTAATCTGGACCCCGGAGATCTATCAGACAATGAATCACCAGCCAGTCAGCATACGCCAGCTGATATGATGCTCCTGACACAGCAGATGAATGCCTGGTCAGCCCTCAGTGAGAGAAGACACACCTAACACTTGAGAAACTTGAGGCCCTAGGGAGTGAAGAGGCATAGTAGGGTAGTGGTTGGGGGTTAAGACCCTGTCTTAGAGACAGGGTAGGAGTTTTGAGAGAAGGAAAGTCAGAGGGTGGCACTGAGAGGGGAATAACAACTGAAAAAAATTACTACTACCACTACCACTACCACTAACACTACCACTACCACTACCACTACACTACACTACCACTACCATCACTAGTACTACTGGAACTTAAAAATGGCAGCGCCTGTAAAATTCCTTCCATGAAAGCCCAAGGACATGAATGGAAAATTAAGAAAAAGTAGTGCATAGCTAGAAATATCAGTTCACCACAGCAGAGACAGCTAGCCAGGTATTCTAGACAAACATGTGAACTTCAACTTCTTGAAAAGGCATTTTTCATGCAAAATGTATGAGTACACCTGACATTGACATCTGGCCTTTATATACATGCACAGATGTTACACACACACACACACACACACACACACACACACACACATACACACACACAAACACACACATACACACACACACACACACACACACACACACAGAGAGAGAGAGAGAGAGAGAGAGAGAGAGAGAGAGAAATGAACAAATACCTACCTATATGACCAAGAATCCTGACACTGTTAGAAAAAAATCATATGGAAAATAATTGTAATCTAAAGGTAGAGTAACACACATTATGAGAAGCACTTTGAACTCACAAAAAAAAGTTAGAATTTTCAAATGGTATGATAGGAGATCAAAATCTGTACAGAAGAGAATACATATATCATGCCAAGCAAGAAACATCTAAAATATAGAGCTGTAAAACACCAATTTTAAGTTGAAATATAAATAAACATATTAACAATCAATAAATGAATGAAATATTAATCTACAAAAAAGTTCTTTAAAGAATAGATGCACAAATAGACTCTAAATATTGTTTTAAGAATGTTCAAAAATGTTGACCATCAGATAAATACAATCTAAACCTACCTATAGATTTCACCTCATCCTATTAAGATCTGCTAACATTGAGGGGATAATGTTAAATTAAGTTGCATAAGAAAGGCAATAGTTTCATATTTCTTTTAATACTTTAGCTTGTTCTTGCTACTATGTAAATAATATAATTATTCTTTGAAATTTTAAAAATACGGGGATGGTAATTACAGTGGATCAGAACTAGCATTTAAATTTCTTCCCCATATGTCCAGGTAAATAGGCAGAATTAAATGGTGTGGAAGATTTTTCATGTGACAGAGATTATATATCATACTATTAAATACATTAAAATACACTTATATTATCTAGAATAAATTAAACTTTCTTATACTTAAAATAAATGTAAATATACCCTATTTTTTGCCAAAAATTGGTTTCATGTATTGAAGGAACAATTCCTGGGTTACCAAAAAAGTCATCATTTGGTATGTTGAAGGCTAGTACAAAGTTGATAGGTTAGCTAATGAAAACCTTGAAGCAATTAACTCTTATAAGAGTTATAGTTGGAATTTTATTGGTGAATTCCTATTGGGAGAGTAATCAGTACCCAAAAACATTGGCAATTTCCATTCTTAGTGATAAATTATGAATATAACACATTGCAAACACTCAAAATATTTTATGTTTGAATACAGTATTATAAACTACAGCTTTTATGTTCAGCATGTTTTTACAAACAGACCTGACTTGAGTGATTAGTAACTGGTAGACACAGGCCAAAGGGACCAACAGTAAATCTGGGATCAGATGAACTATACTCTCTGGTAGAGAAACCTCAGCAACAAAAAATCTTGGCTTCACTACTGATGTTTACTACCGATGTGCAAGGAGGTGAGGTTGATATCTACAAGAAAAAGAGAGGCAGGACTATTACATATCATGGAATAAGACTGTGGGTTTCTCTCACCTCAATAGGGAAGCAGTGTTCAGGATTCAATATCTCAGAGAAAAAGCTATTGTGGGAATGTTTTGCACACATTATGAGCATCAACCCAAGGATGATATTTTGTGGAGCCTCATCCTATCCCACTATCCACCTATGTACCAATATTAGCATTTATCCCTTGGGATGAGACTATGGTCCTCCATATTCCAGTGTCCCTGTCAACTAAATATATTCAATCAGGTTTTAAAGCATTAATGTATTCCTCTGCTCCCTACATATACATTTACATATTGCATGTGCTTGAACATTTCTAATGTAATCAATTTTTGATTATATGGTGTTTTTATTGGCATTATCATTAAAGGAAGCAGTGACATTAATGACACCTATCCAATACAAAAGAATGTTCATTACGCCAAGGCTACATCAACTGAACATATTTCAAAATATTTATTAGGAATTAAGACCAATAACTGATTAATTTGAGTTTATTATCATTCATATATATGTATATATATTCAAAGAAAAGCTCAAGTAATACCAACACAATAATCTTTATATTAAAACTGTGACACAATTACTTTTATTCTCTACTTCTAAACAATACACAAAATTATGCAACTGATTTGACTTTGTATGTTAATCACTAAAGACATTCTAGCACAAATCTAAAATGAGAAAGGAAATAAGGGATAGGATAGATGACTCAGTGATTAAGAATGTTTAAGTGATTGTTGATCTTGTACAGGACCTGGGTTCAGGTTTCAGAGATGACATGCAGTACAAAAACACCTGTAACTTTAATTGTAAGTGCAATCTTCTGGTTTATTTATGGACTAAACATGCATGTGAGACACAGACATTCATGCAAGGAATACATTAAGGTATATAAAATTAAATAAATTAATCTGTTTTACTTAAAAATATAAGTATCAGATAACCTAGTTATACAATGCCTAGATATAAACTCAAGGAATATAAGTTTATTAAGGCAAACATACATATATCCTCATGGCTATTACAGCATTATTCATACTTTGCAAGTTAGTAAGCTAACCAATCTGCCCATAAAGAAATGAAGAGATAAAGAAAGTGTTCTATATGTACATGAGGCATTTTATTTACTAATGAAGTAGAATAATATTTATGTAAAGTGAATGAAACTGAAGATCATCTTCTTAAGTGAAATTACACAAACTTAAAAGGGAAAAATTGAATGTGCCTTTTCTTTCTTTCTCACAGAAACCCTAGATTTTATATGAATATAAAATTCTATATGTATATAGTTTATCAAAATAATTTCTTAATAGCTACATTTTATAAAATGTTGCTGATCCTTTCAAACAATGTATAGATATATGCAATATATAGTGTACATTACACATATAATTGTGTAATCTGTTAGTAGTATATAACTGGCATTAAATAAGGTATCTGAAATGTAATAAATACATATTAGAAACTGAGTAAGCCATCAATATGTAAATATATGTAGCGTATTTTAGTTTCTCATGTAAGATTTAATTTTGCCTTTTTTTTATTAGTATAGGCATTATATTTCATTGGATATATTGTCCTTAATGTATCCATGGGGACTTGCAAGTTCCAATGCTCTATATCTCCTTCCGTGGTACAACCATGTGTAAGTGTGTTTTCTAATAACTTTTACAACTTTTAAAAATATAGAATATTTTAAACACATTTATCTTACCACAGAGATATTCATGATTGGGCTTTGTTCTTATATTATAATATACTTCATAAATTAGGTCATATGTAAGAAATGTGAGAAAAATATGGAGAAAAGAAATCATGGGGAGGTAAAAATATAAAAAAAAATAAGTAAAGGAAAATCTATAACCTGAGCTTTCTGAATGAAATTTTGTGTTTGTACACATTGTTATATGCAAATTATATAGCACAAATGCAAAGCTATTGTGCTAATAATCCAACTATTACTATTGGACCAAATAACTTCATTTATGATAACTATCCAATGTGGTCTCATGCTAAGTATCTCATTATATTACTTATAAATCTTTGGTCTTGTGGTGTGTCTAATTCATATATTAGATTTATCAATTGAAATAACAGTTTTATGTCAAAGCAATGTCATATAATCTATAGGTGCATAATGGTATTTACTTTCCATTTTTAAATATTGAATAGAAATATTTTCATACAATATGTTTTGGTCACCCAGCTCAATATGTTTATCTTCTTCCAGCTCTTCTAACATTCCCCTCCCCAACTATTTCTCACATCAGATTTCAAACTCTATCTCCTCTTAGATAATAAATAGGATTCTAAATAATAAGTCAAAAATATAAAGCAACCTAATAGTTCAAAAACAAAGAAAAGAAACATAGCCCAATTAAAAGCATGAGGTAAACATATAGATACAAATGCATACATGTTTATATGCACAGGAACCTTATATAAATACAAAACCAGAAGCCATAATTGTCATACAAATGATCTACCAGGTTAAGAAAAACAAAATCCCTGTCAAAGCTTTATCAGACAAAGAACTTTAAAAGATGCTATTGATTTTGAATTGCATTGTCCATTTAATGCTAGGCAAGAGGTCTGGTCTTAAGAGCAGTTTGTATTCTGAGTTGTACTCTGTTAGAAATAACCTATTTTTCATTTCAGAATGGTTTTCAGTTGTATGTAGCTGCTGGGTTTGGGATTGGGGTGTATGTCTAACCTCACCTCTCAAAACTGAGACCATACCTGGACAGATCCATGACCACACAATGCATACTACTTTGTATGTGCATTCATTCTACTGTGCTTATAAAACCTGTTTCCCTTGATATTCTCTGTCCACTTTGCTCTTACATTATTTGCCTTTTCTTCACAGGTTTCCCTGAGACCTAAGTGGAGGAATTTCTTTGAGACATCTCATTTAGGACTTAGTGTTATAAGGAATCTCAATCTGGGCACATTTTCCAGATGTGAATTTCTGTGTAGAGATGTGTATCTATTATAGAAAGAACAATCTCTAACAATAGCTGAGCAAAAACTCATACATGTGTTTAGTAGAATGTTATTAGAGTTTATTTTTTGCTACATTTCTTTAGGAAAAAAACAGTATTTGCCTTATTCATCTCCAATTTTTATTCAATGAGCAATTTTGGTTATTCCATAAGCATTATTGTATTATTACACTAGTGTATCATGCAAACATATCATCATTGAAAATGGAGGTTTTGTAGCTGGTTTTTAATTTATACTTCTCCTTTGCTAGTATCTTCCAGTATAACCAATGTTAGTCAGTAGTGGTAAGGAATCTAAGAAGCAGCTCCACATCTCCATAATCAATTATTTGCATAGTATTTGTCCTCAGTAAGGCTTTTCCATCAGCTGATGATGGAAAAGCTATTGTATAGCTTGTGGAACCAATAATCTTGGCTTGTTTGAGGGTTATCATCGGACCCTTTGGTTTACAACTCAGTTCAGTGCCAACCAATTATAGAAATAGTTGCTACTTTGGCTACTAGAGACATCAGGTTATGACTTTTCAATTCACACTCTCCCTTTTATTTGGCAATCTATTTAGATCAACTTCATGTGTGTATATATTTGGGGAAGCTTCTACTTTATTAGGTTTCCATACGAGTTCTGAAGTTGCCTTTAGTTTTAGAGTACCCTACACATATTTCTTTCCACCTGCATCTCTTCCCTCCCCACTATTCTTCCAGATCCAGTACAACCCTATGTGCCTGTAAAGAACTATTCTATTTCTTCCTAAAGTGAAACAATCTTACCTCCAGTCTCTAATTTATACCTGATATCTGTTATATAGATTAAATCCTGGTTTGTGAAGACTTAGAAGCTGGCATCTACAGCCACATATAAGCGAATATATATATATATATCATATTTGACTTCTGGGGCTGATTTGCCTCACACAGATAATATTTTCTATCTCTATATATTTCATGGTTTTAATAGTTGAGTAATATTACATGGTATAAATATAAAAATGGATTTTATTAATTCATTCACTGATAGCAATCCAGTCTGTTCATAATTTCTAGCTATTAAGACTGGAGAAGTAATAAGCATGGGGGAATAAGTGTCTCTGTAGTAGAATATAGTGGTTTGGAAATAGATGTACCTCAATATATATATAAATATATATTGAGGTACATCTATTTCTAGTTTCTGAGTTACTACCACACTGATTCCCATAGTGGTTGTACAACTTTGTACTCCAAGTAAAATTGGATGAATATCCTCATTACACTGTATTTGTTTTACTGATCATTTTGACCAGTAGAATATAAAGTCTCAAGTAGTTTTCATTTATTTTCATGTGTACCTGAGAATTGTTCTTTAAAGTGATGTGAAGAATTTTGTATGTTAGCATTTTTATGGGAATACATTGAATCAGTAGAATGATTTTGATACAAGGAACATTTTTTTTACTACATTAATCCTATAGATATATGAAAATGACAGACCTTTCCATTTCCTGATACCATCTTCAATGTAAAAACATTTTCTCAGGCAAATCTTTCATTTGGTTGCTTGCAGTTACTCCCAAGTTATTTTATAATTTTAGACTATTATAAAACATATTGTTTCCCTGATTACTTTCTCATTCCTTGTAATTTGAATATAAATATGCTACTAATTATTGTTTCTTTTTTTAATCTATCTACTATGCTGAAACTGTTTATCAGCTGTAAGAGTTTCTTTGTGAATTTTAATGGTTATTAATATGTATAATTATATAATTTATGAATATTAATACTTTGACTTCTTCCCTTATTATTTACATCCCATGATCTCGTAATTATTTTTTCTATGACTTTCAAATCTTGAAGAATTTCACACTAAATAAATCTGCCCCTTAGGTTGTCTGGTTGAGAGTATTTAGTTATTGCTTCTATTACAGTGGGTATAATATGTATATGTAAACTAGTTATTTTATCTTGTTTTAACTTTTATTCTTTGTATAAATCAATAAATGATCAATTTCTGTTAAATAGTCTAATTTGGTCACAAAGTTTTTAAAGTATCTCTATTCAAATTCCATAGTCTACACCTCTGATAGAGCAGATAAATATGTCTGCCCCTCTCAACATCCCAGAGCCTCCTGGTCTTCCAGGAGATCTGCAGTAACCAGGAACACAGGTGAGATCCCCACCATATAACTACCCAGGCTTGAACCTACATGGAGCCCAGTGGTCAGGGCACCCCTCCCCTCTGTGAGACTCCATTCTTCCTACCTGACTGCGTTTCTGTTGGAGCACATCAGTGTGCTCGCTCCTCCTTTATATTCCACAGCCTGTCCATCTCACAGGAGGTCTTTCTTAAGCAGGGACATAGAAGGACTGTTCTAACCAGGGACAGAGATGGCCTTCTCTAACCAGGGACAGAGGAAACAACCCCTTTCTGAGAGGACTCCTCTAACACAGGTCACAGAGCACTACTTTTTCCAAGAAGATAGGCTCCAGAGAGAGGTCTCTGAAAAGCTCTATCAGCAACTGACTGAGACAAATGCAAATATTTTCAGCCAGCCATTGGGTTGTGGTCAAAGACAAATATGGAAGAATTAGAGAAAAGACTGAAGGAGCTGAAAGGAATTGCAACCCCCTAGGAAAAACAGGTGTCAACTAAACCAGACCCCAAGTTGAAATTGACATCCTAACATCCAATAAAATATACTATCAACTAAAATTTATCAAGCATGATGAGGAAGGACACTTCACATCCATAAAAGGGAAAATCCACCAAGAGAAATTCTCAATTCTGAATATCTATGCTCCAAATTAAAGGGTACCTATATTTATAAAAGAAACTTTACTAAAGCTCAAATACACATTTAACCACACACAATAATTGTGGGAGCCTTTAACACCTCACTCTCACCAATAGACAGGCCACCTCATACCAGTCAGAATAGCTAAGATTAAAAACTCAGGAAATAGCCAGGCAGTGGTGGCGCACGCCTGTAATCCCAGCACTTGGGAGGCAGAGGCAGGCAGATTTCTGGGTTCAAGGCCAGCCTGGTCTACAGAGTGAGTTCCAGGACAGCCAGGACTACACAGAGAAACCCTGTCTCCAAAAACCAAAAATAAAAAAAAATAAAAAAAATAAAAACTCAGTAAACAGCAGGTGTTGGCAAGGATGTGGAGAAAGAGGAATACTCCTCCACTGCTGGTGGGACTGCAAGCTGGTACAACCACTCTGGAAATCAGTATGGCGGTTCCTCAGAAAACTAGACAGAATACTTCTGGAGGACCCAGCCATACCAGTCCGGGGCATATACCCAGAAGACTCCCCAGCATGCAATAAGGATACATGCTCCACTATGTTCATAGCAGCCTTATTTATAATAGTGAGAAGCTGGAAAGAACCCAGATGTCCATCAATGGAAGAATGGATACAAAAAATGTGGTATATATACACAATGGAGTACTACTCAGCTATTAGAAACAATGAATTCATGAAATTCTTAGAGAAATGGATGGAGCTGGAGAACATCATACTAAGTAAGGTAACCCAGTCTCAAAAGAATACCCATGGTATGCATTCACTGATAAGTGGATATTAGCCTAGAATCTTGGGACACCAAAGACACAATCCACATACCAAATGATGTCCAATAAGAAGGAAGGAGTAGACCCTGTTTCTGGAAAGGCTCAATGTATCAGTGTAGGGAATACCAGAACAGAGAAGTGGGAAGGGGTGGATGGGGGAACAGGGGGAGGGAAAAGGGCATGTGGGACCTTTGGGGGGCAGGGAACCAGAAAAAGGGAAATGAAATGTAAATATAGTATATATTCCCCCAAAAAAGAAACAGAATATAAACAGATACAGTGAAACTGATAGAGATTATGAAACAAATGGACTTAACAGATATCTACCAAATATTTCACCCAAAAACAAAAGAATACACCTTCATCTCAGCACCTTCTCTAATACTTACCATATAGTTTGTCAAAAATCAACCCTAAATCCATGCATCCTATATGATCACCAAGGCCAATTGCTGGTCTTCAGTAATAGCAAAAACAACAGAAAGCCCACATACACTTGGAAACTGAACAACACTCTACTCAATGATAACTTGGTCAGGGAAGAAATAAAAAAAGAAATTAAAGATTGCCTGGAATTTAATGAAAATTTTGACACATCATACCCAAATTTATGGGACAAAAGGAAAGTGATGTTAACAGGCAAATTCTTAGCACCTAGCACCCTGGTAAACAAACTGGAGAAATATTATACTAGCAACTCAACACAACATCTGACAGTGCTAAAACAAAAAGAAGTAACTGTACCAAAGAGGAGTAGAAGGCAGAAAATAGTCAAACTAAGGGTTGAAATCAAGCAAAGAGAAACAAAAAGAATGATACAAAGATTGAACAAAATCAAAAGCTGGTTCTTTGAGATAATAAGATATATAAATGTCTTACAAAACTTGCTAAAGGGCCCAAAAGCAGTATCCAAATTAATAAAATCTGATATGGAAAGTAAGACATAGCAACAGAAATGGAGGAAACTTAGCAGTTCCTACAACAAAAGCCTCTACTCAACAAAACTGGGAAATCTAGAGAAAATGTATAGTTTTCTAGACAGAGACCACATACTAGTGTTAAATCAAGAGTAGGTAAACTATCTAAATATTCCTATATCCCATAAGGAAATAGAAAAAGTCATTAAACACCAATGAATAAAAACCAATAAAATAAAACCAATAAAATAAAACCAATAAAAGCCCAGGGCCAGATTGATTTAGTGCAGAATTTTAATAGACCTTCAAAAGAAGACCTGACACCAAGATTCCTCAAACTATTTCATAAATTAGAAACAGAAGGAACACTACCTAATTAATTATATGAAGCCACAATTACCCTGATATCTAGATAGCACAAAGACCTAACCAAAAAAGAAAACTTCAGAGCAATCTTGCTTATGAATAAGGATGCAAAAATAAAATTATTGCAAACTGAATCCAAAAACACATCAAGCCATCATTCACATAAGCTTAATCCCAGGGATGCAAGGTTAATTCAATATATGAAAATCCATTAATATAGTCTCCTATATAAATAAGTGCAAAGAAAAAAATCACATGATCATCTTCTTAGATGCAGAAAAATATTGTTTGACAAAATACAATACCCCTTCATGTTAAAATATATTGGAGAGATCACAAATTCAAGGCCCATACCTAAATATAATATAATATAATAATATAATATAATATAATATAATAATATAATATAATTAATAAATATAATATAATATGATATGATATGATATATGATATGATATGATATAATATGATATAATAATATATGTATGTGTGTGTGTGTGTGTGTGTGTGTGTGTCAAACCAACAGCCAATATCAAATTAAATGGAGATGTAATTGAAGCAATACCACTAAAATCAGGGACAAGATAATAATGTCCATTTTCCCCAATTCTATTCAATATAGTACTTGAAGGGCTAGCTAGAACAATAAGATAACAAAAAGTGATCAAGGGATACAAATTGACTAAGAAGAAATAAAGGTATGACTATTTGCCGATGATATGATAGTATACATAAGTGACCACAAAAAATCTTCCAGAGAATGTCTCCAGTTCATAAACCAACTTCAACAAAGTGGCCAGATATAAAATTAACTCGAATAAATCAGTAGCCTTCCTTTATATATATGATAAACAGGCCGAGAAAGAAATTAGGGAAACAATTCCCTTCACAATAGCCACAAATAACATAAACTATCTTGGAGTAACTCTAACCAACCAGGTAAAAGACCTCCTGTGTGACAACAACTTCAAGTCTCTCAAGAAAAAAAAATTGAAGATTTCAGAAAATGGAGAGATCTCTGATGCTCAGGGAGTGGCAGATTTAATACAATAAAATTCATGAACCTATCAAAAGCAATCTGTAGATTTAATGCAATTCCCATCAAAATGCCAACACAATCCTTCAAAGACATGGGAAGAACAATTTTCAAATTTATCTGGAAAGGCAAAAACCCCAGAATATCGAAAACAATACTTAACAATAACAGAATGGCTCAGGTAATTACCATCCCTGACCTCATGCTTTACTACAGAACAATAGTGATAAAACCTGCATGGAATTGGTACAGAGACAAAAATGTTGATCAATGGAATAGAATTGAAGACTGAAAAATAAAACCACACACTTATTGGCACTTGATATTTGACAAAGAAGCCAATCATATACAATGTATAAAAGGAAGCATCTTCAACAAATGGCACTGGTCTAACTTGCCATCTATAATAGAAAAATGAAAATAGACCCATATTTGTCACCTTGCTCAAAGCTCAAGTTTAAATGCATCAAGGGCCTCAACATAAAAGCAGATACACTGAATCTGGTAAAAGAGAAATTTGGAAAGTGCCTTCAACTCATTGGCACAGGAGGAAAGTTCCTAAAGAGAATTCCAATGACTAACACTAAGATTAAGAATTGACAAATGGGAGATCATGAAGTGGAAAGCTTCTGTAAGACAAAGAACATAGTCAATAAGTCAAATAAATGACTTAGAGGTTGGGAAAAAGTCTTCACTAACCCCCCATCTGATAGAGGACTAATGTCTAAAATATATGAAGAATTAAAAAAGCTAACCATCAAAAAACTAAACAACTCATTAAAAAAATGGGGTATAGAACTAAACCAAGAATCCACAAAAGAGGGATTTTTATTGAATATATTCTTTATTTACAGTTCAAGTGTTATTCCCTTTCCTGGTATCTCCCCACCCAAAAAACCACTAACCCATCCTCCCTCCCCATGCTTCTATGAAGATGTTCCTCCACCCAACCCACTCTCACCTACCCTCCCCTGATTTCCATATGCTGTGCCATCTGTGGAGCCTTCATAGGACCAAGGAACTCTTTTCCCATTGATGCCTGATAAGGAACAATCAGCTGGAGCCATGTATACCCCTTAGTTGATTGCTTAGTCCCTGAGAGCTCTGGGGATATGGTTGGTTGATATTGTTGTTCTTCCTATGAGGTTGCAAACCCCTTCAGCTATTTTAGTCCTTTCTCTGACTCCTGCATTAGGGACCCCATGCTCAGTACAATGGTTGGCTGCTGGCATCTGCCTCTATACTGGTAAGGCTCTGGCAGGGCCTCCAGCCATATCAAGATCCTTTCAACAAGCATTTCTTGGCATCCACAATAGGGTCAGGTTTTGGTAACTTTTTATAGAACAGTTACCCCTGGTAGTACAGTCTCTGGATGGCCTTTCTTTCCATCACTGCTCTACACTTTATCTCCATAACTGCTCCTTTAAGTATTTTGTTCCCTTTCTCAGAAGTACCCACACTTTGGTCTTCCATCTTCTTGAGCTTCATGTGGTCTGTGAATTGTATCTTGTATATTCTGCGCTATGAGTGAGTGCATACCAAGAGGGATCTTGAATGGCTGAGAACCCCTAAAGAAAATTTCAAAGTCCTCAGTGATCAGAGAAATGCAAATCAAAACGACCCTGAGATTCCTCCTTACACCAATCAAAATGGCTAATATCAAAACCTCACATTACAGCATATGTCAGAGAGAATGTGGAGAAAGAGGAACAGTCCTCCATTGCTGTTGAAATTGCAAACTGGTACTTGTACTCTGAACATTAATCTGGAAGTTCCTCAGAAATAGATCTCCCTGAAGACTTAGAAATACCACTTTCAGGAATATACCCAAAATATGCCCTACCATGCCACAGGGGCACATGTTCCAATATGTTCATAGTGGGGCCTTATTTGAGATAGTCAGAAGCTGGAAACAATCAAGATGTCACACAACAGAAGAATGGATACAGAAAATGTGGTTCATTTACACAGTGGAATACTACTCCGCTATTAAGAACTAGGACATCCTGAGTTTTGCAGGCAAATGGATGGATCTAGAAAATATCTTCCTGAGTGAGGTAACTCAGACCCAAAAGGTCATGCATGTTATATACTCACTAATACTTGGATATTAGCCAGAAAAAAGTGCCAAATACCCAAGATATAGCCCACAGAACTTAAAAAGCCAACAAGCTGAAGCACCCAAGTGAGGATGCACTAATCCCACTTGGGAGAGAAAAGCAAGCAACCACAAGGGAGTAGGGACAGACATGGGAGGGAAAGGAGATGGGGGTGGCGAGGGGAAGAAGATTGGGTATTGGGTAGGGGGAAAGGATTGAAATCCCTGAGGGCCAGCAGAATGAATGGAAACATGCAACTTACAGAGGTAGGAAGTTAGGACACCCTCAAGAACATACTGGAGACGTGTCAGGTGAGAGACTCTTAGGACTCAAAGAGAGGGACCTTAGATGAAATGTCCTACATTGGAGAGAGGGAACTTACAGAGCCCACCTCCAGCAGTAAAACAGGACATCAAGTGATGGTTGTATTTGCCATCCCACAGTGAAAACTCTGACCCAAAATTGTTCCTGTATGAAATAACTACAGGGATGGAAATGGAGTAGAGCCTGGGGAAAATAAGGTACAGCGACAGGCCCAAAGTGGGATCCAGCTAAGAGGACGCCCCAAGACCTGACACTATTATGGAGGTATGGAGAGCTCACAAAAAAGGACCTCTCATAACTGCCCTCAAAAAGACCCAACAAGCAGCTTCCAAAGTCAGATACAGATATTTGCACCCAACCAATGGACAGAAGTTGCTGACCCTTGGGGTTGGATTAGGGGAAAGCTGGAAGAAGCTGAGGAAGAGGGCAACCCCATTGGAGGACCAGCAGTTCCAAATAACTTGGATCCACAAGATCTCTTAGACACTGAACAACTAATCAGGCAGCATACACCAGCTGATAAGAGGCCCCTAACACATATACAGCAGAGGACTGCTTGGTCTGGGTTCAAGCAGACATGGTGCACCTAACCCTCAAACGACTAGAGGCCCCAGGGAGTTTAGCGGTCTGGTAGGGTGATGGTAGGAGGAAGGGAAATCCTAGTGGAGAAAGGTGGTGTGGAGGAGCTATGGTATGTGATACAGTCAGAGGGCGGACTGGGAGGGGAATAAAATCTGGAGTTTAAAATAAAAATAATAATTAAAAATAGAATAAATGAAAAAAATATTGTATAGTATGTCCTTGTGATTTTCTTGATCTTTTTATGCCCTATTTTCGTGTCTAATTTTGTAAGTTTGGATATTTCCTCTCTGCCATTTTGTTAAGGTGTCTAAAGACTGGACAACTGGTTGGAATTGGAAAATATCATCCTAAGTGAGGTAACACATTCACAAAAGAACACACACGGAATACAGTCACACAATTCACATATCAGTTCATTCCCAAGAAAAGGAAGGAGAGGGCGCTGGTCCTGGAAAGGCTTGATGCAGCAATGTAGGGGATTACCAGGACAGAGAAGTGGGAAGGGGGTTGACTGGGGAATGGGCAGATGGAAGAGGGCTTATGGGACTTATGGAGAGGGGGTAACTGGGAGAGGGGAAATCATTTAGAATGTGAGCAAAGAATATAGAAAATAAAATATTAATAATAAAAAAGTGTCTAAAAGCTTTTCAATCTTTTTTTAATTACTCAGAGGAAACACTTGGTTTCTTTATGTTTTCTCTATTGTCTTGTGTTTGTTTTTATTTTCTTGATTTAAGCCCTGAGTTTGGTTATTTTCTACAGTGTGTGATCTGAAGCATTATTCCTTCTTTATTTTTTCTTTAGATTTTTAAGGTGTGTGCTTTATTTACTAATATGGCATTTCTCAGTACCTACTCTAGTATAATATACCTGCACATCTTCTGCTACAATGCAGACATAGAGACTGTGGAATTGGGATTGGTGAATACCAATTAGAGTGTGAAACATTTCTATATGATTTTTTTTGGTCTGTATAGGCAGGGCTTTTCCATGGAGATAATGACAGCATAGTTGCCAGCTGAAACAAAGGGATAGAGTGAGGAAGAAACGCTGTAGAATACAATCTCCTTAATGCAGTGGGAATGAGGACAGACAATGACAACTTTCAAATACACTATAGACAGATATATTAGCTGTGACATTTGCTTTTCAAGCAGTTTTTTTCTTTGAAACAACTGGGTCAAAATTAGAACATTCAACAAATTTATGCACATTTCATAATTGAGTAAGAAAAACAAATCAAACAATCTATATACAGTTTAGGAAAAATAATATATGCTTGATAATAAAAAACTTCAATACCACATTTTAGCTATTTTTATACTTCTTGTTTGGTGAATAAAACTAATGAGAAAAATACTTTCGCAACTGTAATGATTCAAATATATATCATAAAATTTTCATTTACTAGGTATAAAATACTCAGACATCAAAATTGTACATATTCTATGTGGATTCTGGATTCATTTAATGTATTATCAACGACAGACCACACATCCAAGATTACAGTGCAAGTTCATCAGTTGTCTGATAATTTTCAATTCTACATTCTAGAAAATGTAGGATATTGTATGCCTATGAAGAAGAAGAATGAGAAGGGGAAGGCTAGAGAAACAGAGACATAGAGGTCTAAATCAGACTCTAATTCTAAAAAAGAGAAAAAATGCACAATCCTTGTCCCATTTGTTTATGTTTTAATATCTTTGGAATAAAATAGCTGTTAGAACTTTTGCAGTCTCCCCTTGCAAATTGAATGCAAATGTTAATAATCTTGCAATCTTATTGAATATACTATAATACAAAACTTTGTGGCTTTATTTAAAAATATCTTGTATCATTTACTTTCAGATAATTATGTATATTAATTCACATGTACAACTTTTGTCTGGATAGTTGTGTTTATGCCCACATTATGTCAGAGAAGATCTATGGGCATTTAGGCTTCCTTTTATTCTGAGGGCTCCAGAAATAAATTTAGGATGGCAAAAAAAAATTGATGTCAAGTTTGTTTACTTGAAGACATTTCTATTGGGTCATTTTTATATATTTTATTGACCCTTTCATTTAGTTTATTTGCTTTTATTTGGAGGATTTATTTGCTTTTTATTTGGGGATTTCATATATGACTTGGATAAAAGACATAGGAAATGTTATTACATTAGGTTTGTTCCTTTTTATGTTGTGGTTCCTGGGCAACAAATCAGGCTTCATGGAAGTTACTTTTACCTAATGATCCATCTCACATGCTCTGTTTTAACAATGTTAAGGTTCAAATAAATATAAAGCTAAATTTGTTAAAGACAATGTTTAAAAAATGTTAAGATAGCTCAAATTTTCATGTTTGCTTTACAAGTACAAGATATTCTGAGTTTCTCAGAACCTACCAGAGACAATATAACCCTAACACTGTGGAGATGGATATCCATAGATACCTGGGGCTCAGTGTCCGGGTAGCTCTCCCAACCATTTTGCCAAATTTCAGGTCAGGAAGAGAACTTGAAGACAAAGTAAACAATGTAATGTGGATAGACTACCTACAGTCATTGAATTATTTATTTTCTGATATTAAATAGCTTCCCTGAAGAATGGAATGTTTTATTTTCCCTTATATCTTGCAAATTCCATTTCCTTTCATTAACATTCTGTGAGCCCTCCTAGATGACAGAGTGTTATAATCTCGGAGGAAACTTCTACACAAGAATATCACTTTTGACTCTCATCCGTTGATTGCTGTATTATATGACTCTGCTGCCAAAAATGAAGACTGAGAGTTGTGATCATAATTAGGTTCATAAGGAAGGGAAAAGCTAGCTGGGTGGTGTTGGCACACGCCTTTAATCCCAGCACTTGGGAGGTAGAGGCAGGCAGATTTCTGAGGCCAGCCTGGTCTACAGAGAGAGTTCCAGGACAGCCAGGGCTATACAAAGAAACCCTGTCATAAAAAAAAAAGGAAGGGAAACTTGAAATTTGACATTCATGTCAAAAATGCATTTAGAGAATAATTATTTAGAGAATAATTACATTCAACATTACTCCAGAGGTATTGTCATTACTTTGATGATCCTGAAAATGTTAACACATTCATAAATTGTAGAGACAATATGCATTATACATTCAAGGTTGCCAACAGAGAAATACTTTAATATTGATCTTTGCATAAATAATGTAAGTTAGACTCAGATAAGTTTAAAAATCAGTATAGAATATATATATATATATATATATATATATATATGAAGACTTACTATTAAGAAGCAGAAAAAAACCAATTTTCTCAGTTTTAGATCTTTTTTTATTTCAGAATTAGACAAGCTAGCAACATATATTTATAATTCACGATGTTCAATCAATAATCATATTTTCAGAGGTTGATGAGATGGCTTAGTTAGTGACTGCTGAACAAGTATGAAAACCTGAGTTTGTATTACAACCTCTCACAAAAACACACAAACAAACAGCATCAAAACAGGGTCTGGACATACACTATTGTATTCCAAATACAGGAAGTGGAGTAGGAGTCAAGGGGAAACAGGTAGAAAACATGAGTTCACTGGCCCAGCTAGAGTAAATGAGTGTTAAGGGCAAAATACAACAGGTGGAGTGACCAAGTGCTGGGAGCCAGCCCCAGCAAAGGTGTTTCTTCTTGGTCCTTCTTGAGGCAGCGGAGGGGGGAAGAGCGTCGGCGGGGGTAAGACTTTGTCTTACAGAAAGTTTAGGGTTGCTGTATAATAAAAGGTTTACTTATCTAAATCTAAGTTACTAGGCTAACATAGCTGACCTGCCTTCTGTGTTCCTCTGGAGCCAGAGACTGCAGTCTCAGGTATTTAACACCTCATCCTAAATCAGCAGGAGATTAAGTAAAGGGTTAATTGCTAGAGCCTTTTCCCTATTGTCCAGATGCCTCTTGCTTGTCAGTCTAGGGGGGAAGTTAGGAGCAATAAACTTCTAATGAACCTGGAGAAGAGAATAACACTTGTAGACAGGAAAATTTCTACATACGTGAATATGCATAATCTCACATAAATTCACACATACATCTTCATACATAGATTCACACATACATCTTTCACGCAGTCAGCTGGGCCCAGCTTGCATGCATTCTCTTTTCAATAAAAGTCAACTTATGAAGTACTAGTTATTAGCATATCAAAACTTATTTGGAGGAATACTATTTATGCTGTATCCAAAGCAATTCCAAATGATAGAATCAATTTGTAAAAATGAACAGTATGTCAAGAAATTTTGATGGAAAAATATGTCAAAAAATGTAAAATAACAATTTTTTTGATTTTTTTATTGTATATATTCTATATTTACAATTCATTTCCCTTTTTCTGGTTCCCCACCCCCAAAGGTCCCACATGTCCTTTTCCCTCCCCCTGCTCCCGCATCCACCCCCTCCCACTTTACTGTTCTTGTACTCTCCCACAATGATGTTTTGGTCCATTCTAGCACCAGTGTCCACTCCTTTCTTCTTGTGAGACATCACTTGATATGTGATTTGTGTCTTTGGTGTTCCAAGCTTCTAGGCTAATATCCACTTATCAGTGACTGTATACCATGGGTATTCTTTTGAGACTGGGTCACCTCACTTAGTATGACATTCTCCAGCTCCATCCATTTCTCTAAGAATTTCATGAATTCATTGTTTCTAATGGCTGAATAGTACTCCATTGTGTATATATACCACATTTTTTGTATCCATTCCTCTGTTGAGGGACATCTGGGTTCTTTCCAGCTTCTGGCTATTATATATAAGGCTGCTATGAACATAGTGGAGCATGTATCCTTATTGCATGCTGGTGAATCTTCTGGGTATATTCCCAGGAGTGGTATGGCTGGGTCCTCCGGAAGTATCACGCCCAGTTTTCTGAGGAACCGCCATACTGATTTCCAGAGTGGTTGTACCAGCTTGCATTCCCACCAGCAGTGGAGGAGTGTTCCTCTTTCTCCACATCCTCGCCAACAACTGACGTCTTCTGAGTTTTTAATCTTAGCCATTCTGACTGGTGTGAGGTGAAATCTCAGGGTTGTTTTAATTTGCATTTCCCTAATGACTAGTGATGTTGAACATTTTTTAAGGTGTTTCTCAGCCATCTGAATTTCTTCAGGTGAAAAGTCTCTGTTTAGCTCTGTACCCCATTTTTGGATAGGGTTATTTGGTTTTCTGGGGTCTAACCTCTTGAGTTCTTTGTATACATTGGAGATTAGCCCTCTGTCGGATGTGGGGTTGGTGAAGATTTTTTCCCAATTTGTTGGTTGCCGATTTATCCTTTTGACAGTGTCTTTTGCCTTACAGAAACTTTGTAGTTTTATGAGGTCCCATTTGTCTATTCTTGCTCTTAGAGCATAAGCAATTGGTGTTCTGTTCAGGAATTTTTCCCCTGAGCCAATGTCCTCAAGGGTCTTCCCCAGTTTCTTTTCTATTAGTTTTAGTGTGTCTGGTTTTATGTGGAGGTCTTTGATCCACTTGGAGTTGAGCTTAGTGCAAGGAGATAAGAGTGGATCAATTCTCATTGTTCTGCATGTTGACCTCCAGTTGAGCCAGCACCATCTGTTGAAAAGGCTATCTTTTTTCCACTGGATTTTTCAGCTCCTTTGTCAAAGATCAATTGGCCATAGATGTGTGGGTTCAATTCTGGGTCTTCGATCCTATTCCATTGATCCGCTTCCCTGTCACTGAACCAATACCATGCAGTTTTTAATACCACTGCTCTGTAATATTGCTTGAGATCCGGGATATTGATTCCCCCAGAAGTTCTTTTGCTGTTGATGATACTTTTAGCTATCCTGGGTTTTTTGTTATTCCAGATGAATTTGAAAATTGCTCTTTCTAGCTCTATGAAGAACTGAGTTGGGATTTTGATGGGAATTGCATTGAATCTGTATATTGCTTTGGGCAAGATTGCCATTTTGACTATATTAGTCCTGCCAACCCACGAGCATGGAAGATTTTCCCATTTTCTGATGTCTTCTTCAATTTCCCTCTTCAGAGACCTGAAGTTTTTGTCGTATAAATCTTTCACATGTTTGGTTAGCGTCACTCCAACATACTTTATATCATTTGTGGCTATTGTGAAGGGTGTCATTTCCCTAATTTCTTTCTCGGCCTGCTTATCCTTCGCGTATAGGAAGGCTACTGATTTACTTGAGTTGATTTTATAGCCAGCCACTTTGCTGAAGTTGTTTATCAGTTGCAGGAGTTCTCTGGTGGAGGTTTTTGGGTCACTTAAGTAAACTATCATATCATCTGCAAATAGTGATAGTTTGACTTCTTCCTTTCCGATTTGTATCCCTTTGACTTCCCTCTGTTGTCGAATTGCTCTAGCTAGTACCTCAAGTACTATATTGAAGAGATATGGCGAGAGGGGACAGCCTTGTCTAGTCCCTGATTTTAGAGGGATTGCTTCGAGTTTTTCTCCGTTTACCTTGATGTTGGCTACTGGTCTGCTGTATATTGCTTTTACTATGTTTAGATATGGGCCTTGAATTCCTGTTCTTTCTACGACCTTTAGCATGAAAGGATGCTGAATTTTGTCAAATGCTTTTTCAGCATCCAATGAGATGACCATGTGGTTTTTTTCTTTGAGTTTGTTTATGTAGTGGATTACGTTGATGGATTTCCATATATTGAACCATCCCTGCATCCCTGGGATGAAGCCAACTTGATCATGGTGAATGATCGTTTTGATGTGTTCTTGGATTCAGTTGGCAAGTATTTTGTTTAGTATTTTTGCATCGATATTCATAAGAGAAATTGGCCTGTAGTTCTCTTTCTTAGTTGGATCTTTGTGTGGTTTTGGTATCAGGGTAATTGTGGCTTCATAGAATGAGTTGGGTAGTGTTCCTTCTGTTTCTATTTTGTGGAATAATTTGAAGAGTATTGGTATCAGGACTTCTTTGAAGGTCTGATAGAATTCTGCACTAAAACCCTCTGGTCCTGTGCTCTTTTTGGTTGGAAGACTGTCTATGACCCCTTCTATTTCTTTGGGGGTTATGGGTCTGTTTAGACGATCTATTTGATCCTGGTTTAATTTTGGTATTTGGTAACTGTCGAGGAAATTGTCCATTTCCTCCAGATTCTCCAGTTGTTTTGAGTATAGGTTTTTGTAGTAGGATCTGATGATTTTTTGAATTTCCTCAGTTTCTGTTATTATATCTCCCTTTTCATTTCTAATTTTATTAATTTGAATACTGTCTCTGTGCCCTTTAGTAAGTCTGGCTAGGGATTTATCTATCTTGTTGATCTTCTCAAAGAACCAGCTCCTGGTTTTGTTGATTCTTTGTATGGGTCTCTTTGTTTCAACTTGATTGATTTCAGCCCTGAGTTTGATGATTTCCTGTCTTCTACTCCTCCTGGGTGAAATTGCTTCTTTTTGTTCCAGAGCTTTCAAGTGCGCCATTAAGTTGCTAGGATATGCTCTCTCCTCTTTCTTTTTGGAGACACTCAGGGCTATGAGTTTTCCTCTCAGCACTGCTTTCATGGTGTCCCATAGATTTGGGTATGTTGTGCCTTCATTTTCATTAAGTTCTAAGAATTCTTTGATTTCTTTCTTTATTTCTTCCTGGACTAAGGTATCATTGAGTAGAATATTGTTCAGCCTCCAAGCGTATGGGGATTTTCTGTTGTTTTTGTTGCTATTGAAGAACACTCTTACTCCATGGTGATCTGATAAGAGGCATGGGATTAGTTCAATCTTTTTATATTTGTTGAGATCTGTCTTGTGTCCAATTATATGGTTGATTTTGGAGAAGGTACCATGAGGGGCTGAGAAAAAGGTATAGTCTTTTGCTTTAGGGTGAAATGTTCTATATATATATATCTGTTAAATCCAATTGCTCCAAAGTTTCGATGAGTTTCTCCGTGTCTCTGTTTAGTTTCTGTTTTCCTGGTCGGTCCACTGTAGATAGTGGAGTATTGAGGTCCCCCACAATCATTGTGTTAGGTGCAATGTGTGCTTTGAGCTTTAGTAAGGTTTCTTTTACAAATGAGGGTGCCCTTACATTTGGAGTGTAGATGTTTAGAATTGTGAGTTCCTCTTGGTGGATTCTTCCTTTGACTAGCAGGAAGTGACCTTCTGTGTCTCTTTTGATGACTTTGGGTTGAAAGTCAATTTTATCTGATATTAAAATGGCTACTCCAGCTTGCTACCTGTGACCATTTGCTTGCAAAATTGTCTTCCATCCTTTTACTCTAAGGTAGTGTTTGTCTTTGACTCTGAGGTGTGTTTCCTGTAAGCAGCAAAATGTAGGGTCCTGTTTCCATATCCAGTCTGTTAGTCTATGTCTTTTTATTGGGGAGTTGAGTCCATTGATGTTAAGAGATATTAAGGAATAGAGATTATTACTTCCTGACATTTTTGATGTTATTTTTGTTTTTGAGTAGTTATCTTCCTTTGAGTTTGATGGAGGAAGTTTACTGTCTTGCTTTTTCTTGGGTGCCATTTCCTTCCTTGTGTTGGAGTTTTCCTCCTATTATCCTTTGTAGAGCTGGGTTAGTGGAAAGATATTGTGTAAATTTGGTCCTGTCATGGAATATTTTGATTTCTCCATCTATGTTGATTGAGAGTTTTGTTGGGTATAGTAGTCTTGGCTGACATTTGTTTTCTCTTAGGTTCTGCATGAGGTCTGCCCAGGATCTTCTAGCTTTCATGGTTTCTGGAGAGAAGTCTGGTGTGATTCTGATAGGTCTTCCTTTATATGTTACTTGGCCCTTTTTTCTTACTGCCTTTAATATTCTTTCTTTGTTTAGTACATTTGGGGTTTTGATTATTATGTGACGGGAGGTGTTTATGTTCTGGTCCAGTCTGTTTGGAGTTCTGTAGGCTTCTTGTACATTCATGGGCATCTCTCTCTTTAAGTTAGGAAAGTTTTCTTCCATAATTTTGTTAAAGATATTTGCTGGCCCTTTAAATTGTAGATCTTCACTCTCATCTATCCCTATAATCCTTAGGTTTGGTCTTCTCATTGTGTCCTGGATTTCCTGGATGTTTTGGGTTACAAACCTTTTGGATTTTGTGTTTTCTTTGACTGTGGAGTCAATGGTTACTATGTTATCTTTAGCATCAGAGATTCTTATTTCTATCACTTGTATTCTGTTGTTTATGTTTGCATCTACGACCCCTGTTTTCTTCCCAAGGTTTTCTATCTCCAAGGTTGCCTCCTTTTGTGATTTCTTAGTTGTTTCTACCTCTGTGTTCAGATCTTGGATGGTTTTGCTCAGTTCCATCATTTGTTTTTTTTGTGTTTTCATGTAATTCTTTAATATATTTTTGTGCTCCCTCTTTCATGACTTCTGCCTGTTGTTTCAAGTTCTCCTGCATTTCTTTAACTGATTTTCTCATTTCTTCTTTATTGGTTTCTGTCTGATGGCCCATATTTTCCTGGAGTTCTTTAATTGTTTTTTGTGTTTGGATTGTAAGAGCTTCTACTCTATTGATGTTCCCCTGCATTTCTTTAAGAGATTTGTTTATGTCTTTTTTGTGTTCCTCTAGGAGCATCATGACCTGCGCTTTTATATCTAACTCTTGTTTTTCTGGTGTGCTGGGGTATCCTGGACTTGCTGTGGTTGGCGAATTGGGTTCAGATGGTGCCATATTGCCTTGATTTCTGTTAATAACGTTCCTATGTTTGCCTTTTCCATCTCTTTATCTCTGGCATTAGTTGGTCTTATTGTAGATGGCGCCCTGCTGAAAGCACAGCACGCCTGTCCCCAGGAGACAGATCCCTTATGGCAGCTTGTCTGTGCTGGACTATGCTCACTCTGAGTCCAGGCCCCTGACTCCAGCTGCTAGAGTTCCGAGCTGTGCCCCGAGGCTGCCCGGTGACCCCTCGCTGCTAGTCCGCTCAGAGAGCTGGTCCTGGCTGGTAATCTGCACCTGCAGCTGAGCTTTCTGTGCCCGGATCTCCTGCAGAGCTAAGCTAAGCTATAACTCTGGCCATGCGCCTGATTCCAGCAGCTCACTGAGTCCAGTGTGCCCGCTGTTTGCGCGCGGGGGGGGGGGGGGGGTCTGGGGCAAGATGGCTGCCCCAGCTGAAAGCACCGCGTGGCCTTGGCTGAGCTGCTTGTACCTGGCTCTGCTGCTCCCTTCTGGCTGCATTGTCTGTGCTGGACTATGCTCGCTCTGAGTCCAGGCCCCTGACTCCAGCTGCTAGAGTGCCGAGCTGTGCCCCGAGGCGGCCCTGTGGCCCCTCGCTGCTAGTCTGCTCAGAGAGCTGGTCTGCACCCGCAGCTGAGCTTTCTGTGCCCGGATCTCCTGCAGAGCTAAGCTAAGCTATAACTCTGGCCAAGCACCTGATTCCAGCCGCTCACTGCGTCTAGTGTGCCCGCTGTTTGCGTGCGGGGGTCTGGGGCAAGATGGCTGCCCCAGCTGAAAGCACCGCGTGGCCTTGGCTGAGCTGCTTGTACCCAGCTCTGCTGCTCCCTTCTGGCTGCGTTGTCCATAACATAAATTTTAAGTAAAAAAGTTAACTATTAGACAGCATGTTCATCACTAAATATGAATATACATATATGTATATTAATGTTTATATATTGAGACATGAACATTTGTAAATATGTATATGGTGATAAATATGCTCTTCTAGTAACAGATTATATAGTCTAATAATATATATATATATATATAATATGATATATGGTTTATAATGTACAATGTAAGATGTAATGTATGATATATGATATAATAAATATATAATATGTAATATAAAATATATAATATATGTTGTATAAAGTATGTTTAATGAATAAATATAATATATAATATATTATAAATATATATGTATATATGGTGATGAACAATTATAGATATTCATCAGTGTATCATATTATATTCACCTAACATATATATAGTCCAAATAGACTAGAGAGTACATATTAAACAAAAAGAACATTAAAACCAAAAAATGGACAATTTTCTCATGGAAAAGAACTAGATAACCTAATTTTTAATTTTAAAATTGTTTCTGAAATTAAAATATGATAATATCATTTCTCTCTTTCCTTTCCTTCTGCCCAACTTTCCTTTGTACCACTGAGTACTCAAATTCATGACTTTATTTCACTATATAAATATGTATTTTTGTAAACATACATAAAATTTATACATATAGGTCCAGATAGATACATTTGACATACCTTTGAGGTTATTGAGCTAAAATGAGCATATATAACACCATATAGCCATTAGAATAGTAAACCTGCAAAATCTGGCAATACCAATTTTTGAAAATGATGAAGAAAAATTAGTATATCTACTGCTAATACAAATGCTGAACAACAGTATTATAGAGAACAGCTCCTCGTTCATTGAAATATTTTACTTCACCATTGATATTGGTTTGATGCACTGTTATGAAAATAAGAAATTTTAAGTATATTTTTGACAGATTTCATCAGTATATGCATATTTAATAGTGAATTGGTACTGTAAAGATTCCTTGCTAAGGGGTAATAAATTAGGAAATAATTTATTTCAAACAAGTAGAAACTACATGAGCTCCATATAAATATGTAATTTTTCCAAAAAGATGCTAATGAAATAGCAGAGCAGTTCAAAACGATTGCATGGAAAAGAAGAGATATGTGTGTTTTTAAGTATGTAATATTTCATTATATGATAGAATAGATAACAGTGCTTTATGGCACATCTGAGTAAAAATAATTTTTACAATAGCATATTGTGTTACTTAGCTCAAAGATGGTAGTGACATGTAATTTTATTTTAAAATAATTGTGAAAATTTTAGAATTAAATACTATAATTACTCTAGGTTGCTCAACATGTACAATTTAGATAAGTCAAAAGAACATACTTTGCATCATATATATGTGTATATATATGTATGTATATGTGTATATACACATATACACATATACATACACATACATACACACACACAAATACACACACACACACACACACACACACACACACATATATATATATATATATATATATATATATATATATATATAAACTTTATTGGTCTTCCTGTAGAATTCCTACCCCTTTTCGGTCCTCATTTCTTTCTATTTTTCCATAAGAATTTCAAGCTCCACTCAATATTTGGCTGTTGGTGTCTCTATCTGTTTGAGTCAGCTATTTTTTGGTAATATATAAATCACATTCACATGTGTATATGATTTATAAAGCTTCTACTGTGTTAAGTTTTCATACCAACTCTCAAACGGCTCTTACATTTAGCTGTCTTCCTGATTTCCCTTCTTCATGCCTCTTTTGACTCCCACTCCCCATTTGATCCTTACCATCCAGCCCTCTATTCATCATTCATTTATAACTATTCTATTTCCCTTTCCTGGGGATGTTTATCTGTTCCCAGTAGACCCTAGTCCCTGTGTTTCTACAGATTGCAGCTAGCTGTCATTGACCTAACAGCCAATATGTACATATAAGAAGATAAATACCATATTTGGTTTTTTTTTTGGTCTGACTTACCTCATTCAGGATTCTTTTCTCTAGTTCTGTCATATTCCTGTTAATTCCCAGCAGTGATATTGGTAGGCTCACAGAACCATTTAAATACAGATGCAGGATCAGGTTCTACTTCTGGACTTACAAGCACCTATACATCTACATCCAAACTTAATGTACCTTCATGTCCACTTACACATACATATATACTTACACACACACAAATACAGTCATACTAAAATGCACACACCTATATACAGCATAACTCACAAAATACACAGAAGTAATGATGTAATAAAATGGTATATAACCAGCACATTTTTCATCGATATGCACAAAATAATTAATGATATTGGAAAATGTGATCAATTTGATAAAGAGAAAAATGGAAACATTCCTCTTTAACTGGAATTTTGTGGTTGTATGATTTGTAGTTTTTGAATTTAAAAACTTCATCAATATAAAATTTTACTACAAAATAAATTATTAAATATGAATAAGATAATAAACTAAGACATAAGCAAAGCCAGATAATGCATTAACATTAAAATACAATTTAGAAAGAAAGAAATACAACACAGCAGTTGGGTGAGAATATCCTATGCCTTGTGTAAGTTTTCACTGATAGTAATAAAATAGGATCCTCATATCTTGTAGATTTACTAAACAAGAACTGTTTTTACAAGACCTGTTCACTGATTACAATTATAACAACAGTCACATTGCTATAATCATCACTCCTTTGATCCAAACCAAAAAATAAGAAATATAAATTTGAAGGAATTGATAAGATTGGTAAACATGTGATTAAGACATGTAAAACCAGAATAAATGACTACAATTTTAATACTGTAGTATAGATTATCTGCATTAAACAAAATGAGGTCTGGATTTGACATTTACAAATCAATATGTATGTATGGATATACAGCTAGCTATGCAATACTAAATAAGTGATTTATATTCATGAATCTTTTGAATTGTTCAGCAGGAGAAAATAAATGTCATTATATTTGCAGTAGTGTGGTATTCAGATCAGCTCTATAAATAGCTCTTACAAACTTCTTTTTAGTTTTATTTCAAATTGTTTTTGAGGTGATACCATTAAAACTGTCAATAGAGAAAGTAAGTAAAATGATAAACTGCTTTATTCACAGAGAATAAATTGACAAGTTGATTGCTGCTGTTTTCAACATTGAAAGAAAAGAGCTAGAATATTTCATGAAATTATTTGCATTTTATCAAATAAACATTGAAAACTACTGTATTGCCACTTTTTTGTTTATTGATAGTAATATTGATTAAAAACAATATAAAATGGTTTCTACAGTCCTTTATTATAATTTAAAACTAAGTTTTGAAAAATAATATATGAAGATATTTTAGAAATTTTATCATAAAATATAAAACTTTAAAAAAATTATTTGAAGTAAGAATTCTACCATGGCTAAGTATGATGGCTCATAGCTTTATAACTTAAACTCAAAACAAAAAGAGAGTATTATGAGTTCAAGGTCAGTCCACACTTCAGAGCAAGGAAGAACCTCAAAGTAAAATAAATTAGAATTCAAAGAAAATATAAAAAATAAAATAGAAGTGCTTATTAAAATATGCTTACAAAATGTGTTTTTGTTTGTATTTTTTTAATGCTTCTCTTTTCCTGATTTGTTACTTAAAAACAAATCAGATTTATAGAATTTTTATCTATGCCATTCTTATGTGAAGATTTATTTGCATTTATGTGTATCTGTGTGCCTGAATGAGTGTCTGTCACATTTGACTTGGGTTCCACAGAGCACCCCAGAAGGCATCAGTACATATTCCTGAAGCGCTGAAGTTTATTGAGAGGCAAAATTAAGGTTTGTTACTATTATGATGTATTGATTGTTTAGTTGCCTTCCATTGTTGTTCTTTATTTTGTAACATTTATCAATTCATAATTTTGAACTACATTAACCCTTTTTTTCTAATATAAAGATATTTTTTTCTTCTACTATGTCTTTCCTAGTACATAAGTTGATAAAGGATCAACCTTATACAAAGATCTATAGGTACCTAAGGAATGTACAGAGAAGAAGACAAAGTCTTGCTTCAGAAAGAAGAAGCCATTATAAAATTATTTGCATCTTATCACATAAGCATTAAATAACAGTTTTGAAATTTGTTTGTTTACTGTTGGTAATATTGATTAAAACCCATCAATTTTAAAAGTTTATGGGAGAATACCAATTCTTTATCCAATTTCAATTAATATAAAAATCAAACAGGTTATATTTATGTATTATTTACTAATGAAAATGAGGCCATGGAATTAAAAGAGAGTAATCAGAGTATATGGGAGCATTGTAATACAAATGAGATAATATATTGCCATTCAGTGAAATAAAATTTGTAAATTCAACAAAGATATATTCAAATTTTAATATTACAAATGGTTTCTAGTTTGCCATTTAAAATTTTATACCATAGAATTTAATCAAAGGAGACAAATTTCAAACTGTATAATTTTTAAATGAATTTGCTTTAAATTTTAAATGAAATTATACTTACAACATTTTAATCCTCTTATGTTTGGAGACATTTAATTTTCTTAAAAATATACATCAATATATGCCCAAGAATAAGTATATAAAAATGTTAAATTTCACTAACATAAGATATTTTAATTTATTTCATACATATATTACTTTCAAATTTTTCAATCTGGCAATATTATTAATTTAAAATCAAGCAAGATAAGAACATTTTTCAGTTTTCATTTAAAGTCAACTAAAAATTTTAGCAAAAGTATAATTTTTATATCTTGAATAAAAAAAATCTTATTTAATTGAGATTGTGACATCTGCGCTTATAGTTGACAGAATGATTTGATGAAAACTATTTGAGAAAAAATAAAATTATATATTTTGTAAATACAGTTGAAAGATTTGAAATTTGATTAACTGTTAATGTAAATCAAAAGTAGTACAAACTTCAATAATGTTTCATGTTGATCTTGGAAACAATCACTACTATTTAGTGATTTTGTTTTAATTTTTTATGAATTCAGAACAACTTAAAAGACCAATGGGTTTCTTAAGTTTGTGTTATATTGTTCATCACTCAAGTTATTTATGTGGGTTTTCGGTTCTTTACTTTCAGAGTTAGAGTATTATGAAATGCAATACAAACACATGGTGAAGACAGTCAAGATATATTAAACAATAAGATTTCTGTATTTTCATCCACCCATAGACATAATACACAGAGAAAGAAAAAAATTGCCTTAGAATTGAAAGGTAAACAATGACTTCCCCATCAAAAATAATTAGAACAGAAACAGTTGTAGAAATCCAAGTGGCTAACATTATATTAATGATACACTAATTCAAGAAAATTCTAATTCTAAGATACAAAGCCTTCACTTTTGTTAACAAATTCCATAATTATTTCACACTCTATGTGAAAACTCACCTGCACTCAATACAATTAGGGTAGACTACTTCAGTTTCCTAATCACACTTCTTTCTCATTTAATTTTTTAATTTGACTTGATATATTCTTTATTTATATTTCAAGTGATTTCCCATTTCCAGATCTCGCTCCCCCAAAGTACCATAAGCCCTCTTCCCTGCCCCTGTTCCCCAAATCAACCCCTTCCCGCTGAGTACTTAAAATCTGTCAGACACTGGACTACCAACCAGGCAGCATAGACTAGCTGATATGAGGCCTCCAACACGTATACAGCAGAGGACAATTGTCTGGGTTCAGTCAGAGAAGAAGCACCTAACACACAAGAGACTGGATTCTCCAGACAGTTTAGAGGTCTAGTGGGGTGGGAATAAGGGGTTGGGGACATCCTCGTGGAGACAGGGAGGAAAGTAGGAGGTATGGGGATATGGAACAGTCAGAGGGTGGACGAAGGCAGGGTGGACAAATAAAATCTGAAGTGTAAAAATATAAAGAGTAAATAAAAAGAAGGAATATAAAGAGAAAGAAAAGAAAAAAAGAATAGTAAAGAAAATTCAAGGATAAGTGACATTATAGATCAAAGGAACACAACAGAATTCACAGAATTTTCCACCCATGCACAAAAGGAATGCACATACTACTCGTGAATATTCTTAAACTATATTTTGGGAGATAAATCAAGTATAAAGGAACATAAAAAATTTAAATAAACACTTGTATTTTTTCTACCATATAGATAGAGAAGTTTTCTACCACAAATTAATAGAGAATGCATGACATATTTTTAAATGATGCATGGCTATTGAACAAATCCTAAGGGAAATAAAAGAATGAAAATACAACATGCAAGATTTTCAGGATAAAGAAAAAGTTGTTCTCAGAGGGAGTTTTGATAAGTTTCTAAACTGAGAGGCTTAGGGGATTGCCTTGTGAAGTGCTTCTGCACACACATGAAGACCTGAGTTTAGGTGTCTAGGTCACACTTAAAATACTTCCCTGGGAATTGAACATATCTTATTTCTGAAGAGGGATTTCTTGATCTCATTAGTGAAGCAGTTTAGACAAATTGTTAAGCTCTAGTTCTGATAAGTGACCATTTCTTGAATCAAACAAATAAATAATCAAACTAATGGTGGAACAGAAATGGGAGAAAACCTAAATAAGATTCTAACTTCACTTACATATATTCAATGAACATAGACAAACACCTAGACCAAAGGGGGTGGGGGGAAAGTAAAAAAAATGGTGCAGCTTAGCTCAGAATATGTGAAGAAAATAAACCTTCAATAGGAAAATGAAGGTAAATAATAAATATTAATTCACAATTTCATAAATGAAGAAGATAAGGGAATGAAGATTTGAGACTTTGTAAAGATAAATGGTATAACATTACTGAAATTTAAGAACAAAAGTTTCAAGATAGCCAAACATTTGTGAGCTAAATGAACAACACAGAAGAGTTTACAGTGTGAATTCTACATATATTGTAACAAAAACACCAGGATTTTCTTACAAAAACAAGTGCTGAAGTTATGATACTTGAATAGCTAATATTCTGTAACTCACAGAATTATACTAAATTGACTTTTTTACAAAGATTTCAAAAACACATGGTGAGATAAAGGATAAAACTTAACAAATGTTTCTGGACAAATTAGACTTCTATATATATGTAAAACAATAATTTTAGAAATCTAGCTCATAACACTGTCCACAAAGTGAATCCATATACTTTAAGGCATAAAAACTGAACATATATGGGAAACAATTCAAGATATAGCCAAAAGTCATAACTTTCTACTTATCTGAAATATAGAGATGGGCCGTTAGTTTCTACAAATTATTTAATAGCTAAAAACATATACCAAATATCATACAAGGAATTATGAAATTTAATAGATTCTATGCTGAAAGTCACCTGTGAGATATGTAAATGTATAAATGTCAGAGAAATTAGACCCACAAAATTAGACCCAAAAAAGATTTTTGTCTAAAAAATATAGAAAAATGCTGACACAGATAGACATGTTAATATTGAAAAGGATAATTTTATAGGGTCTCAACCCTAGACAAAACTACAGATAACTTAGGAATGTTGAAAGTTGGAGAAAATGTCTTACCTAGGTGAATTGATTGAATGAGAATGGTCAAAATTGCTTCCTATATTTGAAGGAATATTCAATGTTTGCTGGAACTGTGTGAGAAGAAGTAGGAAATATGGGCTTGTTGGAGGAAGGGTAGAATTCAAGGGTTTAAAAGCCCAAGCCATTCCCAGACTCATTATCACTACCTATTTGTTGTTTCATGCAAACTCAACTGTAACCCTAGAAACATGTCTGTCTGTCTGCCTGCCTGCCTGCCCAACCTGCCTGCCTGCCTGCCTGCCTGCCTATCTACAGACTCAATGCTATCCTCATCAAAATCCCAAATCAATTTTTCATAGATCCAAAAAAAGCAATTCTCAAATTCATCAGGAATAACAAAAAGCCCAGGATAGCAAAAACTATTCTCCACAACGAAAGATCTTCTGGGGGAATCACCATCCCTAACCTCAAGCTCTACTACAGAGCAATAGTAATAAAAAACTGTTTGGTATTGGTATGCAGACCGGCAGAAAGATCAATGGAATAGTACTGAAGACCCTACTCCTGTTGAATATATTTGCTTTCTTTTGTTCCAGAGCTTTCAAGTACACTGTAAAGCTGTTAGTGTAAGCTCTCTCCATTCTCTTTTTGGAGGCACTCAGAGCTATGTGTTTTCCTCTCAGCACTGCTTTCATTGTGTCCCATAAATTTTGGTCTGATGTGTCTTCATTTTCATTAAATTCTAAAAAGTCTTTAATTTCCTTCTTTATTTCTTCCTTGACAAGCTATCATTGAGAAGAGCATTGTTCAAAGTCCATGTGTATGTGTTTCCATTGCTTTTGTTTGAGCTTAAGACCAGCCTTAGGCCATGTATCTGATAAGATACATGGAATAATTTCACTATTTCTATATTTATTGAGGCCCGCTTTGTGACCAATTATATGATCAATTTTGGAGAAAGTACCATGAGGTGCTGCGAAGAAGGTATATTCTTTTGCTTTAGCGTGGAAAGTTATATAAATATGTTAGATTCATTTGGTCTCTAACTTCAGTTAGTTT
The DNA here is from genome assembly GCA_964023405.1 of Apodemus agrarius. NCBI lineage: Eukaryota > Metazoa > Chordata > Mammalia > Rodentia > Muridae > Apodemus > Apodemus agrarius. The sequence goes on along the minus strand of OZ030017.1, from coordinate 53,006,953 downwards.
CACTGTATCTCTGTTTAGTTTCTGATACCATGATTTGTCCATTTTTGAGAGTGGGGTGTTGAAGTCTCCCACTATTATTGTGTGGGGTACAATGTGTGCTTTGAGCCTCATTAATGTTTCTTTTTTTTTATTTTATTTTCTATATTCTATGTTTACATTCCAAAGGCTTTCCCCTTTCCCAGTTCCCACCCACCATAGTTCCCATAGTTCCTCTCCCCCCCATCTGTTCCCCAATGGGGTGCCATTGTGTTCTAAGCATAGTTGCTCAGAATTGAGAGTTCATCTTGGTAGACTTTTCCTTTGACCAGTATGAAGTGTCCTTCCTTATCTTTTTTGGCAACTTTTGGTTGAAAGTCAATTTTATCTGATATAAGAATGGCCACTCCAGCTTGTTTCTTGGGACCATTTGCTTGGAAATTTTTTCCAACATTTGACTCTAAATAGTGACTGTATTTGTCACTGAGGTGGGTTTTTTGTATGCAGCAAAACGTTGGGTCCTGTTTACATATCCAGTCTATAAATCTATGTCTTTTTCTAGGGGAATTGAGACCATTGATATTAAGAGATATTAAGGAAAAGTGATTGTTGCTTACTCTTCATAGTTATAGGTGAAATTCTGGTTGTGTAGCTATCTTCTATTGGGTTTGTTGAAAGATTTCCTTATTGATTTTTCTATGGTGTGGTTTCCTGCCTTGTGCTGGCATTTTTCACCCATTATCCTTTGCAGAGCTGGATTTGTGGAAAGATATTGTGTAAATTTGCTTTTGTCATGGAATGTCTTGTTTTCTCCATCTATGATAATTGAAAGTTTTGCTGGGTATAGTAGTTTAGGCTGACATTTATGTTCTCTTAGTTTCTGTATGACATCTGCCCAGGCTTTTCTGGCTTTCATAGTCTCTGGTGAGAAGTCTGGTATAATTCTGATAGGTCTGCCTCTATATGTTACTTGACTTTTCTCTCTCACTGCTTTTAATATTCTTAATTTCTTTGTGCATTTGGTGTTTTGATTATTATGTAACGGGAGGAATTTTGCTCTGGTCCAATCTGTTTGGAGTTCTGTGGGCTTCTTGTATGTTAATGGCATCTCTTTCTTTAGGTTAGAGAAGTTTTCATCTATAATATTGTTGGAGATATTTCCTGGGCCTTTAAGATATAAATCCTTGTTTTCTTCTATACCTATAATTCTTAGGTTTGGTTTTCTCATGGTGTCCTTGATATCCTGAATGTTTTGGGTTACAAGCTTTTTGTATTTTGCATTTTCTTTGACTGTTGAGTCAATGTTTTCTATGGAATCTTCAGCATCCAAGATTCTTCTATCTCTTGTATTTGTTTGTTGATGCTTGCATCTATAACTCCTGAATTCTTTCCAAGGTTTTCCTATCTTCAGAGATGTCTACTATTTGATTTCTTTATTTTTTTCTATTTCCAGTTTTAGATCCTGTATAGTTTTGTTCAGTTCCTTTACTTGTTTGTTTGTTTTCCTGAAATTCTTTAAGGAATTTTTGTGTTTCCTCCTTAAGGGCTTCTACCTGTTGACCCATGTTCTCCTGTGTTTCATTTAGGGATTTTTGTGATTCTGCTTTCAGAGCTTCTACCTCTTGACCCATGCTCTCCTGTATTTCTTTAAGAGATTTTTGTTTTTTCTGTTTAAGGACTTCTACCTTTAGATCCATATCCTCTTGTATTTCTTTAAGAGATTTTTCTGCTTCTACCTCTTGACCCATGTTATCCTGTATTTCTTTAAGCGAGTTATTTATGTCCTTCTTGAAGTCCACCATCAGCAATATAAGATGTGATTTTAAATTTAGCTCCTCCTTTTCTGATGTGATGGAGTATGCAGGATTTGCTGTTATGGTAGAACTGGGTTCTGTTGGTAACATATTGCCTTGGTTTCTGTTGGTAATGATCTTGCAATTTCCTTTGGCTTGTCTTTATCTCTGGTGTTAGCTGGTCTTGCTGTCTCTAACTTCTCTGTCCTCCACACCTGTGTTTCTGTTCTCCTGGGATTCCCTTTCTCTCCAAAGCCCTGCAAACAGCTGATTCTCCAGGAAGTATCAGGTGATGGAGCCTCTCCTGTGGCAGACTTGACAAGGGTCGAATACCCTACAGGCTGTTATTTCTCAAATGTTCTGCTGCTGCAGTTCTTGAATGCCTTGCTGATGCTGTTTCTTAAATGCCCCACTTCTACCAGTTCGAATGTCCTACTGGTACAAGTTCTCAAATGACCTGCTCTTGTCAGTTCGCAAATGACCTGCTCCTGCCCATTCTCTAGAGAGTATCAGGAAGTGGGATCCTCCCCATGTCAGAAGGGGGTGCAGCTCTACCACATCCTATGGAACAGGGCCAATTATATCTTTTTTATTATTTTATTTATTTACCTTTCAAATGTTTTCCTTCTTCATAGTATCCCCTCCACAAACTCCCTATCCCATATTCCTTCCCCCCTGCTTTTATGAGGGAGCTCCCCAACCAACCCATCTACTCCCACCTCACCACCCTAGCATTCCCCACATTGGAGTGTATGAAGTCTCCACAGGACCAATGGCCTCCCCCACTTTGATGCTAGATAGTTTCTGTACAGCAAAGCAACCATTGAAGAGAAAATAAAGCACATTCTAAAAACAATTCTTCTCATTTAATTAACTACTCTGTATAGATATATAACTATTATGTTGTGGAAAGAGGAAGAATGAAAGAAGAAAAACAGGATCCCTGGTGACGGTTATGGTCAAAGCACTATATATACATGAAATACATTGATATTGTGAATTCCCTGCTATGTACAAGGAATAAACACAAAACTTTATATATTATTTTCTCTTAAGAACAAAAAAGTGGTACTCACTTGTAAGTGGATGTTAGAAAAAAAAGCTTAGAATACCAATGATACAACTTGTAGGCCATGTGAAGCTCAAGAAGCAGGAAAATCAAAGTGTTGATGCTTCCATCCTACTTAGAAGGGAGAACAAAATAATTACAGGAGGTAGAGGGTAGGAGGTTCTTGGGAGGAAAGAAAGAGGGGGAGAGGAAAAGGGGGGACAGGATCAAGTGTGGGAGGAGATAGGGGGAGATGTACAGAAGGTCTAGAAATTGAATACAGGTATGTAGCAAACAGAGATGGGGAACAAGGGTAGCCAACAGAATGTCCCAGTCACCAGGAAAGCAAGCGGCTCCAAGGACTTAACAGGGATGACATTAGCTGAAATATGCAACAAAGGGGAGAGAGAACCTGTAGAGACTGTATGGAGAGGTAAATCAAGGACCTAGCTGAGGGATGGAGCTGCCCTCCCTTCTCAACACAGAACTGTCCCTGTCTTAAGGAAATACAAGGATGAAGAGTGGAACAGAGACTGCAGAAAAGGCCATCCAGAGACTGCCCCACCTGACGATCTATTCCATATGCAGCCACCAAATCCAGTCACTATTGCTGAATCCAAGAAGTGCTTTCTGACAGGATCCTGATATAACTGTCATCTAAAAGGCTCTACCAGAGCCTTACCAATACAGGTATGATGCTCACAGACAACCACTCGACTGAGCACAGGGACCCCATTGCAAGAGTTAGGAGAAGAACTGAAGGATCTAAAGGAGTTACCAACCCCTTAGAAGAGCAACAATATCAACCAGGCCTCCCCCACCCTTCCACGAGCTCCTAGGAACTAATCCACCAAAAAAGAATTCACATGGAGGGACCCATGACACCAGCTTCATATGTAGCAGAGGATGGCCTTAATTTGCATCAATTAGAGGGGAAACCCTTGCCCTTATGAAGGCATGATACTCCAGTATAGGGCAGTGAGGCAGTGAAGTGGGGGTGGGTGGGTGGGTGGGGAAGCACCCTCATAGAAGCAAGTGGAAGGGGTAGGACAGTGGGTTTGCAGAGAGGAAACAATGAAGTGGGATAACATTTAAATGTAAATAAATAATAAAATATAGTCAGAAAACAGAATAAAAATGAAATAAAGAAAACAAACAAAACAAATGCAAAATCCCACACATGTACACACACACACACACACACACACACACACGCACGCACACACACACACACACACACACACACTCACATGCACATGCACACACACACACGCACACGCACACATGAACAGATACAGTTTAAAAACCACAGAGTCTCACTTGTGTGACCAACTAATGCTCATGAGGTACACTTGAATGTGTTAAGATAGCCATTGTTGCTCCATGGAAGAAAAATTGTTTGCCCTTTCCAAGTATCTATCAAATACAGCTTGATTATAGGTTGTGAGTGGGGCTTTGATTATATATCTCCTTTTCTATGCTGTTTGTTTTGTTTACTGAAAGTAAGCAGGAATGATGGATGCTGTTACAGTATTTGTGTGCATGCTTGGAATATATACACAGTGAAGCAATAGTGGCATGACTGTTGCTAGAGTAGCATCCACTATTTGATTTTAGTTACGGCCTAATGCATGAGATAGAATCCATACATAGGACCAAGACCCTGAGAATAGAGTGTTCCTAGACCTTAGAGAAAAGCCTAGTATTATAATGCTCAGTGAATACAAATAATATGACTCCCAATCACATATTTCCATATTCATATGTTAGCACATCTCAGAATTTTGTCTATAAATTTGACTTGGATATCTAATTTAGATCCTGATACATGACAACAATTAACATAGTTTTAGCATGGTTAGATAATGAAATTAACCAATCACTAATCAATGCAAAAAAAAATAAGCATCACAAACACAAAATATACCTTAAGGTGGGCAATTTCTTTGTGAGAAGTTTATTTTTCTATAAGAATAATAGAGTATATTATGGAATTATTTCAAAATGATGTGTGACAGTAAAAAGAAAATAAAAACAGATATTTATGTGAAATTTATTTCAAAAGAATTTGCCTAAAGGCAGCAAAATATGGCAATATTATTTTATCTCACTCAGTGTCAAATGGGGAAGGGGAACATTTTAATCAACTTATTAACCAGTCATTCATGCAATGCAAACTCATAAGCAATGCAGTTTTTGACATATTGCTTAGGTACTTATCTTCTTTGCTTTCCAAAAGACTTTATCTATCATTTTAAAAAGAATATGCACATCAATGAATTTAAATAATGAGACAAAACTATTTCCTTATAAAAGAAAACTGGAAGATGTGAAGTAATGATTTTAGAAATCAATGGCCTAATTTTAGAGAAGTTTTTCATAACTTATCTTAAAATACATAAGGCAGGTTTTTTTTAAATATATACTCAGATTGCAGAGGGACTGTGCTGAAACATGATGTTTTAGAGAAAGAAGGTAGGGGTTCTTGAGAGGAAATTTTCTGTAAAGGAAATAGAGATATTTCTAGAAACAAATCAACTAATTTTCTTTTCTTCTTCTTTTTCTTTTTTTTTTAATGTTTGACATTAGACTCAGGATCCTTCATAGAAGTTAAACAATCTACAAACTGAATTATTTCCATAGCCCTACAATTTTATTTCTAAACCAAGTGATGATACAAGGGTGGTTATCAGATACCATGAATGTAAACTGACTATACAATTTGTATTCAGAGATCATTCAAGGTCAAAGAGGTAAAGCCAACTAGAGGCCAAGGAATATTTTAATCTAAGAAACATTCAGTAAACATTTTATATCAAATATCTCTCTCTCTCTGTCTCTCTCTCTCTCTCTCTCTCTCTCTCTCTCTGTCTCTCTCTCTCTGTCTCTCTCTCTCTGTCTCTCTCTCTGTGTCTCTCTCTCTCTCTCTCTCTGTGTGTGTGTGTGTGTGTGTGTGTGTGTGTGTGTGTGAAATAGTGAGTCATGTAGAAAATCCTTAATCTGAAATAGTAGCTCAGAAAAGTAAATGCTTTGCCTGGAATTTTAAGTAGAATTATTACCCCAGAGGCACTGGGTTTACATACACATCAGTAAAAACAACATAGCAGCTGTGGGATTCACTTTGTGAGTTTGTGAAATCAGCAGAACTGAAAGACATTCCATCTGTGTACTTAATTTGCACTTTACTTAATAAGTCCACTAAAGTCTCTAAGATTTTAAAGGTATTTTCAGTTTTATGAAGCTATACCAGTGATATTGTTATATTGGTAATACAATTTAAATTTTAATTCAGAGTTGAAAAAAGATATATTAGCAAGGTATAAAAAATAAAAGAAAAAGAATACTGGGGATAGCAGTGACAGAAGAAATTCCTGTATGTCTCAACATGCTGTGCGATATTGATTTTGTAGCTGTCCACACTCCATAAATATTGAGACATTTTGTGCGTAGCTGCCAAGAATGCCTGTCCCTTCCATGCAAAGGAGAAATTGTTATTGTAAGCCAATTTCTATGTAAGATTTTCTTGTGTAATTCCCATCCTGAAAATGAAATCTTCTGTAGCACTGTGTTACTGCCAGCAGAGCTGTGTACTTTCAGGTTGATCTGCTTTCTAGACTAGCTTTTTATTGGAGACTTGCACATTTTTTTTTTTCATCCTTCAATCACAAACATCTCTTAATGGCAGACTTTTTAGTTGGAAGGTTTTTTCCTCCAAACTAAATCTTCACTGTCTCTGTAGTGCTGATCTCTAGCATCTTAAATAGGCTTGGGGGGCTGGGGGTGGGCAGAGCACTGTATCCAGGAAGGATTACTTCTAGACCTCAGAAACTGAATATTGTTGTTGTTGTTGTTGTTTTTGGCGTTCTTAGATGCTTTGATCAAGTACAGCTTTCTTCCTTTCATTGGATAATTCTGTGGATGGAAGTGGATGTAGTATTATCATGTACCTACATTGGAAATATGTGATCTGCTTCCTAATTTTATGTTTATGGAAGTAGACAAATTCTATTCTGATAGAGATTATAAAGTGAGATATCACTGTGACAGCCGTTCAGAGGTTATTAAGATGGTCAGGAGTCGGGAATTTGAATTTCTCTTATGCTAAGGTCTTCATCTTCAGTCTTCCAAAACACCAACACTTTCCAACTGCATTCAGAGTTTTCTGTTATGGATGAATTGGAATCTTTATGGGATATAATGCACCTTTGATTTTCTAACATTTATTTCTCAGAAAATGTTGATGCTCTCAAAAATAGATATAGACTCAACAAATCCCAGTGTCTGTCATGGAAATCTTCCTTCCCCTCCCCCCCTTTTTTCCCATTTTTCTTTTGACCAATGCGTTAAAAGAAACTTTCTTTTTTCTTTTTCCCTTTTATTGGATATTTTATTTATTTACATTTCAAATGTTATCCCCTTTTCAGGTCTCCCCTCCAGGAAACCCCCATCCCATTCCCCTCCTCTGCCTTTCTGAAGGTGCTTCCCACCCCACCCACCTACCCCTCCACCCCTACCTGCTCACCCTGGCATTTCCCTACACAGGGGCATTGAACCCCTTCTAGCCCAAGAACTTCTCCTCCCACTGGTGTCCAAAAAGGCCATCCTCTGCCACAGATGCAGCCCCTGCATCATGGGTTCTTCCATGTGTATTCTTTGTTTGGTGGTACAGTTCCTGGGAGCTCCGCGGGATCTGGTCTAACAGTGTTGCTTATCCCACGGTGCTGCAAACCCCCTCAGCTCCTTCAGTCCCTTCTCTAATTCCTCCTTCTGGGGCCCTGTGCTAAACTTTCAAAATGATATAACTTATAGTCACTACACTTTTTTGCCTTCTATAATGAATGGTAAGAACATATTTTTGAAGGTAACATATATTTCAGACATAAGACTTGGAAGTCAAGTTGTAATTGTCTTGCAAGCCTCTCCTTTTAGGACTAATTGTCATAGCATTTGAAAATGCTATGTAAACTATTGAGAGATAAAAAAAAATAAAATTATTCAACTGAAAAATTTTATGAAGAATAACAATAACCTCCCCGACAAGATATGCCCAAGGATAAAATATTGAATTATACATTTCTAATGTGATTATAAAACATTATCATAATGTAATTATAATTCCATCAACAGGTGTATTTACCTTATATATATCATATGACTATAAAGAATCTTGCTGCATGAAATAGACTTCGATAGTAAATATAATAAAAAGCAATATTTAAGTTATAAATACATCTTTTAAGTTATAAATACATAATTATTAAATACAATATAATAAAAGCAATATTGTAAGTTATAAATACATCTGATTCAAAGGATTTGCTCAAACATAATTTTAAATGATGTCTTTTAAAATGAGTATGAATGCATTATTTTATTAGAAGCATCTGATAGATAGGTTACTGTATGATACATAATGGGAAATGAGAAAGTTAAATGATTGTAAATTTCAAATAATAAAATTAATTACAATCTGCTTTTACTTGTTCTATATATAAACATAATATTTTGTCTTTGTTCAAGTCTCATTTCTAAAAATTTTTGTAGTGAGATAATAAAATATTTTATATGGAGCAGCATGTAATGTCACTAAAATGCATTTAACTGACAATGTCATGCTCTTGCCAAACAGTTCTGGAAAAATACTTTGAATGTGTTGGCCAAGTGCTCTACAGTGATAGGCAGAAGTACTCATAAATAATTGTTACATGACTGCAAAGCATATGGTGGTGAATATTTATTCTAAATTTAAATTCTATAACATAGTATTATTCAGTATACATATTAGGACCTTTTCTTTTGATCAACATATTAAATGGATGTTTCATTAGACTTTTATGAAGCACTTTTTAATTTAACCAATATTACAACATAAATATATTGTTAACTTTTTCAAAGATCTAAAATTACACTTATTTAACCAAATATATTATTCATATAAGTGTGCTTAGTTATTAGCTAAGTAAGACTAATGAGGTAGTGATTTATGGATATTTTAAGAACCATAAACAAATAACCTTAAACATACTGTCTTATAAGAACATAATGGCAAAGTGAAAATTAAATTTAAAACACTAACAATGAACAATGCTAATATTATTATTCGAAAAAAGACAAAGTTGGTAACTTTTTTGCAATATTTATACTCTAACTCTTATAAGTAACTGTTATTTTAGTGTAACCAAAAAGAAATTGGTGAGAGGCTGTACTGTTTAATTTTT
>OZ030017.1:50897918-50982918 GCA_964023405.1 Apodemus agrarius | reverse complement strand
TGAATCTGTAGATTGCTTTTGGGAAGATGGTCATTTTTACTATATTGATCCTGCCAATCCAAGAGCAAGAAATATTTTTCCATCTTCTGAGGTCTTCTTCTTTTTGGTTGTGAGTATTTGCATCTGTTCCCATCTTCTGCTGGAGGAAGCTTCTCTCTCGATAACTAAACAAGGCACTGATCTATGAGTATAGCAGAATATCATTAAGAGGTATTATATATATATATTTAAGACCAGTAGTGTTTAATTTACTCCATGTTTCTGGGCTATCTAGTCTCTGGTTCTTAGTTACCCAACCAGTGTTAAGTATGGACTTTTTTTTTCATGGAGTGGACTTAAAGTCAAATCAGACATTGGTTAGGTTCTCCCACAAGTTCTGTGCCATTATTGTCCTAGCACATCTTACAGACAAGGCATATTTTGTAGGTCAAAGGTTTTGTGGCTAGGTTGATATTTACATTTCTCTTTTGGTATCCTGTGGAGTACTTTCCAGAACCAAAGAGACTGGGGTGTAGGGGTAAAAACTCCATGTAAGCATTGGCTTAACTTCTCCATGATCTAGGAGCTGCATGACGGTTATCGTAAGTAAGGGGCCCTGCTGTCAAGTCTGCAGAGAGTAACATACTGTCCAAGCAACTGCCAGGTGTGGGGCCTGCTCTCCTGAGTGCTGGGGAGCTTGAGATTTTAATGACTGCTTCTACTTCATTTATGGGTTAGAGGTCTATTCAACTTGCTTATTTGCTTTTGATTTAACTTTGATAAGTGGTACCTATTAGGAAAATTACCCATTTCTTTCATATTTTCCAATTTTTGTGGAGTGCAGACTTTTAAAGTAGGTCCTTATGATTCTCTGTATTTCCCCAGTGTTTGCTGTTGTGCCCCTCTTTTCATTTCTGATTTTATTAATTTGGATATTCTCTATCAGCCCTTTAGTTATTTTGGATAGGTGTTTTCTATCTTATTGATTTCCTCAAAGAACTAACTCATTGTTCTATTAACTTTCTGTACTATTCTCTTTGTTTCTGTTTGGTTATACCTTGTCTTCTGTTCATCTTGGGTATGGTGATTTCTTTTTGTTTTAGATGTGCTGTTGATAGTGGGATCACTCCATTTTTTTTATAAGTTTATTTTCTATATTCTTTGTTTACATTCCAAAGGCTTTCGCCTTTCCCAGTTCCCCCCTCACCATGTGTCCCATAAGTCCCCCCCCCCCCGCACATTCCCCAATCACCCCTCAATCCTTTCTCTGTTCTGGTACTCTCCTGCAAGACTGGAACCAGTCTTTTCTGGACCAGTGTCCGCTCATTCCTTCTTCTTGGGTATCTTTTGATTTGCTAATTGTGCCTTGAATGTTCAGAGCTTCTGAGCTCATTAATATCCACTTATCAGTGATTGCATTTCATGTGTATTCTTTTGTGATGGGTTAACTCACTTAGGATGATATTTTCCAGATCCAACCATTTGCCTACAAATTGCATGAATTCATTATTTTTAATTGCTGAGTAGTATTCCATTGTGTAAATATACCACATTTTAAGCCAGGCAGTGGTGGCACACACCTGTAATCCCAGCACTTGGGAGGCAGAGGCAGGCGGATTTCTGAGTTTGAGGCCAGCCTGGTCTACAGAGTGAGTTCCAGGACAGCCAGGGCTACACAGAGAAACCCTGTCTCGAAAAAACAAACAAAAAAAAAACCAAAACAAAACAAAAAAAAAACACCCAAAACAACAACAACAACAACAACAACAACAACAAAACAACAAAAAAAAAAACCCAACCAAACAAAAAAACCCCACATTTTCTGTATCCATTCCTCCTTTGAGGGACATCTGGGATCCTTTCAGCTTCTGACTATTATAAATAAGGCTGCTATGAACATAGTGGAGCATGTGTCTTTATTGCATGCAGGGGAATCCTCTGGGTATATGCCCAGGAGTGGTATAGCTGGGTCCTCTGGAAGCGTCGTGCCCAATTTTCTGAGGAACCGCCAGACTGATGTCCAGAGCAGTTGTACCATCTTGCAATCCCACCAACAGCGTAGGAGTGTTCCTCTTTCTCCACATCCTCTCCAGCACCTATTGTCTCTTGAGTTTTTAATCTTAGCCATTCTGACTGGTGTGAGATGGAATCTCAGGGTTGTTTTTTTTATTTATTTATTTTTATTTTCTATATTCTATGTTTACATTCCAAAGGCTTTCCCCTTTCCCAGTTCCCACCCACCATAGTTCCCATAGTTCCTCTCCCCCCAACTATTCCCCAATCATTCCCCCTCCCCCCTCGGTTTCTTTACTAAACTGGATGTTGTTTTGATTTGCATTTCCCTGATGACTAATGATTTTGAACATCTCTTAAGGTGCTTCTCAGCCATCCGAATTTCTTCTGGTGAAAATTCCTTGTTTAGCTCTGTATCCCATTTTTTAATAGGGTTATTTGGTTCCATGGGGTCTAATTTCTTGAGTTGTATATATTTGTATATATTGGATATTAGCCCTCTGTTGGATGTGGGGTTGGTGAAGACCTTTTCCCAATTTGTTGTTTGTTGTTTTGTCCTTCTGACAGTGTCTTTTGCCTTACAGAAACTTTGTAATTTTATGAGGTCCCATTTGTCAATTCTTGATCTTAGAGCATAAGCTATTGGTGTTCTGTTCAGGAACTTTCCCCCGTGCCTATGTTCTCCAGGGTGTTCCCCAGTTTCTTTTCTATTAGCTTCCATGTGTCTAGCTATATGTGGAGGTCCTTGATCCACTTGAAGTTGAGCTTAGTGCAAGGAGATAAGAGTGGATCAATTCTCATTCTTCTGCATGTTGACCTCCAGTTGAACCAAAACCATTTGTTGAAAAGGCTACCTTTTTTCCTCTGGGTTGTAGCTCATTTATCAAAGATCAAGTGGCCATAACTCTGTGGGTTCCTTTCTGGGTCTTCAATTGTATTCCATTGATCTACTTGCCTGTCGTTGTACCAATACCCTGCAGTTTTTAACACACTTGCTCTGTAGTACTGTTTGAGGTCAGGGATATTGATTCCCCCAGAAGTCCTTTTATTGTTGAGAATAGTTTTAGCTATCCTGGGTTTTTTGTTACTCCAGATGAATTTAAGAATTGCTCTTTCTAGATCTATAAAGAATTGATTTGGGATTTTGATGGGGATTGCATTGAATCTGTAGATTGCTTTTGGGAAGATGGTCATTTTTACTATATTGATCCTGCCAATCCAAGAGCAAAAAATATTTTTCCATCTTCTGAGGTCTTCTTCAATTTCTTTCTTCAAAGACTTGAAGTTCTTGTCATACAGATCTTTCACTTGTTTGGTAAGAGTCACGCCAAGGTACTTTATGTTGTTTGTTGCTATTGTGAAAGGTGTTATTTCCCTAACTTCTTTCTCAGCCTGCTTCTACTTTGTATATAGGAAGGCTACTGATTTGCTTGAGTTGATTTTATAACCAGCCACTTTGCTGAAATTGTTTATCAGCTGTAGGAGTTCTCTGGTGGAGTTTTTTGGGTCGCTTAAGTATACTATCATATCATCTGCAAATAATGATACTTTGACTTCTTCCTTTCCAATTTGTATCCCTTCGACTTCCTTATGTTGTCTAATTGCTCTCGATAGAACTGCAAGTACTATATTGAAAAGATATGGAGAGAGAGGGCAGCCTTGTCTAGTCCCTGATTTTAGTGGGATTGCTTCAAGTTTCTCTCCATTCAGTTTGATGTTGGCTACTGGTTTGCTGTATTTCACGCTTTTATTATGTTTAGGTATGGGCCTTGAATTTCTGTTCTTTCCAGGACTTTTAGCATGAAAGGATGCTGAATTTTGTCAAATGCTTTTTCAGCATCTAATGAAATGACCATGTGGTTTTTTTTTTTAGTTTGTTTATGTAGTGGATTACATAGATGTATTTCCATATATTGAACCATCCCCGCATCTCTGGGATTAAGCCTGCTTAATCATGGTGAATGATCGTTTTGATGTGCTCTTGGATTCGGTTGGCAAAGATTTTATTGAGTATTTTTGCATGGATATTCATAAGGGAAATTGGCCTGTAGTTCTCTTTCTTTGTTGGATCTTTGTGTGGTTTTGGTATCAGCGTAATTGTGGCTTTGTAGAACGAGTTGGGCAGTATTCCTTCTGTTTCTATTTTGTGGAATAGTTTGAAGAGTATTGGTGTTAGGTCTTCTTTGCAAGTCTGATAAAATTCTGCACTAAAACCATCTGGTCCTGTAGTTTTTTTGGTTGGGAGACTTTCTATAACCCCTTCTATTTCTCTAGGGGTTATGGGACTGTTTAGCTGATCTAATTGATCCTGATTTAATTTTGGTATTTGGTATCTGTCTAGGAAATTGTCCATTTCCTCCAGATTCTCCAGTTGCGTTGAGTATAGGCTTTTGTAGTAGAATCTGGTAATTTTTTGAATTTCCTCAGTTTCTGTTGTTATATCCCCCTTTTCATTTCTAATTTTGCTAATTTGGACACTGTCTCTGTGCCCTTTGGTTAGTCTGGCTAAGGGTTTATCTATCTTGTTGATTTTCTCAAAAAACCAGCTCCTGGTTTTGTTGATTCTTTGTATGGTTTGCTTTATTTCTACTTGATTGATTTCAGCCCTTAGTTTGATGATTTCCTGTCTTCTACTCCTCCTGGGTGAATTAGCTTCTTTTTGTTCCAGGGCTTTCAGGTGTGCTGTTAAGCTGCTAGTGTAAGCTGTCTCCAGTTTCTTTTTGGAGGCATTCAGTGCAATGAGTTTTCCTCTTAGCACTGCTTTCATTGTGTCCCATAGATTTGGATAGGTTGTACCTTCATTTTCATTGAATTCTAAAAAGTCTTTGATTTCTTTCTTTATTTCTTCCTTGACTAAGGTGTCATTGAATAGAGTCTTGTTCAGTTTCCATGTGTATGTGGGCTTTCTGTTGTTTTTCTTGCTACTGAAGACCACTTTTACTCCATAGTGATTTGATAGGAGGCATGGGATTAGTTTGATCTTCTTGTATTTGTTGACATCTGTCTTGTGACCAATTATATGATCGATTTTGGAGAAGGTACCATGTGGTGCTGAGAAAAAGGTATATTCTTTTGCTTTGGGATGAAATGTTCTATATATATCTGTTAAATCCAATTGGTCCAAAGCTTCAATTAGTTTCACTGTGTCCCTGTTTAGTTTCTGGTTTCCTGATTGGTCCATTGAGGATAGTGGAGTGTTGAAGTCACCCACAATTATTGTGTTAGGTGTAATGTGCGCTTTAAGCTCTAGTAGAGTTTCTTTTACGAATGAGGGTGCTCTTGCATTTGGAGCATAGATGTTTAGTATTGAGAGTTCTTCTTGGTGAATTTTTCCTTTGACCAGCAAGAAGTGACCTTCTTTCTGTGTCTCTTTTTTATGACTTTAGATTGGAAGTCAATTTTATCTGATATTAGAATGGCTACTCCGGCTTGTTTCCTGAGACCATTTGCTTGTAAAATTGTCTTCCAGCCTTTTACTCTAAGGTAGTTTTTGTCTTTGACACTGAGATGTGTTTCCTGTGTGCAGGAAAATGTAGGGTCCTGTTTCCATATCCAGTCTGTTAGTCTGTGTTTTTTTATTGGGGAATTGAATCTGTTGATGTTAAGAGATATTAAGGAATAGTGATTATTTCTTCCTTTCTTTTTTGATGTTATTTTTCTTTTTGAGTGGTTATCTTCTTCTGAGTTTGATGAGAGGGGGTTTCTATCTTGATTCTTCTGGGGTGTGGTTTCCCTCCTTGTGTTGGTGTTTGTCCCCTATTATCCTTTGTAGGGCTGGGTTTGTGGAAAGATAATGTGCAAATTTGGTTTTGTCATGGAATACCTTGGTTTCTCCATCTATGACGATTGAGAGTTTTGCTGGTTATAGTAGTTTTGGCTGAAGTTTGTGTTCTCGTAGAGTCACATGATATCTGCCCAGGTTCTTCTAGCTTTCATGGTCTCAGGTGAGAAGTCTGGTGTAATCCTGATAGGTCTTCCTTTATATGTTACTTGGCCTTTTTCTCTTACTGCCCTTAATATTCTTTCTTTGTTTAGTACATTTGGGATTTTTGATTATTATGTGATGGGAGGTATTTCTGTTCTGGTCCAGTCTGTTTGGAGTTCTGTAGGCTTCTTGTATATTCATGGGCATCTCTCTCTTTAGGTTGAGGAAGTTTTCTTCCATAATTTTGTACAAGATATTTGCTGGCCCTTTAAGTTGTATATCTTCCCTCTCATCTATACCTATAATCCTTAGGTTTGGTCTTCTCATTGTGTCCTGAATTTCCTGGATGTTTTGGGTTACAAGCTTTTTGCATTTTGTATTTTCTTGGACTGTTGAATCAATGGTTTCTGTGTTGTCTTTGGCATCTGAGATTCTTTCCTTTATCTCTTGTATTCTATTGTTGATATTTGCATCTATGGCCCCTGATTTCTTCCCAAGGTTTTCTATCTCCAAAGTAGTCTCCCTTTGTGATTTCTTAGTTGTTTCTGCTTCTGTTTTTAGATCCTGGATGGTTTTGCTCAGATCTTCCACTTGCTTGTTTTTTTTTTTTTTTTTCATGTATTTCTTTAAGAGATTTTTGTGTTTCCTCTTTCATGACTTCTACTTGTTGGCCCACGTTCTCCTTTATTTCTTTAAGTGATTTTTTTGTACTTCCTCCTTATTGGTTCCTAATTTTTGATCCATATTCTCCTGAATTTCTTTAAGTGATTTTTTGTGTTTGCCTTGAAAGGGCTTCATATTTTTGATCCATTTTCTCCTGTATTTCTTTAAGAGATTTATCTATGTGTTCTGCTATCAGCATCCTGACCGTGATTTTAGATCCAAATCTTGCTTTTCTGTTGTGTTGGGGTATCCAGGACTTACTGCTGTCGGGGAAGTGGGTTCGGATGCTGCCATATTGCCTTGATTTCTGTTAGTAACGTTCCTATGTTTGCCTTTTGCCATCTGGTTATCTCTGGCCTTAGATGGTCTTGTAGTCACTAGCTGGTGCTTGAACCTCCTGTGGGCTCAAAAGGCTATTTCCCCACCACTGGATGACTGGGTTTCCCCTGGCACAGATTGCTGATGTGTTGTTCTCCTTTTGGCTGCTGTTCGACCCCTGGTGTATCTTGCTCTAAGCAATGTTATATTCGGTTATCTCTGTGGACCCGATGCTGCTTGTCTTCTCTGGTTCTTTTTGCTTAGTTCAGTCAGCAGCAAGGATGCTGTCTGTGGCCTCGGGGAGTGGGGAGTGCGGAGTGCAGGGACTCCCAGAGGGCTGGGAACCCACACCCTGCTGGAACACAGGAACTGCTACTTTGCTAAGCTCCTGTTCTTAGATGACTGGCTGGCGACCAGGGTTCCCTGAGATTTTAAGCTTGGGGTATCTCGGGTGTCTGTTTCTGCCTGCACGGTCTAAGCACCTGCCACCAAGATGGCCGTGGATGAGCAGAGTGCTATGAACTTTCCTCTTAGAACCACTTTCATTGTGTCCGTTAAGTTTAAACAGGCTGTGTATTTATTTTCAATAAATTGTAGAAAGTCTTTAATTTCTTCCTTATGATTTTGTTGAAAATATTTTCTCTGTATTTTACCTGGGTTTCTTCTTCCTCTATTCCCAGTATTCTTAGATTTAGTCTTTTTAGAGTGCTCTGCACGCTTTGTGCTGAGGAATTTTAGATTTAATATTTTTTGACATACATATCTATTTCTTCTCTCCTCTCTTCAGTGTCTGAGATTCTTTCTTCTATCTCTTATATACTGTTGTGAAGCTTACCTTTGTAGTTCGTGTTTGAATTCCTAAATTTTCATTTCCAGAATTCCCTTGGTTTGGGTTTTCTTTGAAAATAGAATATTGATTCTATTTTCATTTATGTATCTTGAATAGTTTTATTTATTTTCTTCCACTGTTTGTGTTTTCTTGGATTGCCTCAAAAGATTAATTCATTTCCTCTTTAAGGACCACTATCATCTTAACATAGTTGGTTTTAAGGTCTTTTTCTTGTGCTTCAGCTGTGTGGAAGTATTCAGGGCCTGCTGTGGTAGGACAGCTGGGCTCTAGTGAAGGCATATTCCTTTGGTTGTTGTTGGTTATGTTCTTAGGCTGTCATCCATGCATCTGGGTTTGGGATGGTTATAAGACTAGGTACTGATTTTTGGATTTGTCTTTGTTGGGTGGGCGTTTTGTTCCTTGGTTTTTGTTTTCTCTCTGGTTTTTCAGAGATGGTGTGGGCTATGTGTTGCCTGCTTTCCTGGAATACTCATCTGCTGTGTTCAAAGGTGGTACCTGCTGGTGTTGGAGGCTGGGATACCGGGATGTGTTGGGGGAAGAAAGGTTGGAGGTTAAGGTCTGGGTAATCTGTTGGTGTCAGGGTTAGAGAGGAAAGAGGAACCACAACAGGGCTTCTGCTATAGATCTGGGGATAAGACTGGGGGGACTGGAACTAGAGGATCAAGAGGAAAAGTGTAGATCTGCCTATCCCCAACTTTTGACTTCTAGTTTTGTCTGTATTTAATAGAGGGTGTACTTTGTGCCTGACTCAGAATTCATTATTATTCAGTGATCCTCCTTCTTCTGCCTTCTGAGTGGGGATTATCCCTGTGTGCTACTGCCCTTAATGCATGTTTTTATTCTTGTCTCTAACTAAATATGTGTTACCATATGCTAGAAGCAGATGGGGCTAATTTTTATTGTGGAATAATACAAACAGAGAGTGAAATATGAAAAGGATATTTCCATGTATATACCAATAAATTGACATGAAATCTAATTTATGATGTTTAATTTCAGATATCCTGCCAAAACACAGTTGATTGACAGAATAAATATTAAAACCCCTAATGCGATGCTGTGTTCTATAAATTGAGGTAGAGGGTTATGAGGCAAAGTTCATTTTCTTTATTGTTCTGTGAAGGAGGGAGAGGCAGGCAAAGAGATGAGGGTGAG
The DNA here is from genome assembly GCA_964023405.1 of Apodemus agrarius. Lineage (NCBI taxonomy): Eukaryota > Metazoa > Chordata > Mammalia > Rodentia > Muridae > Apodemus > Apodemus agrarius. The sequence goes on along the minus strand of OZ030017.1, from coordinate 50,974,015 downwards.
GGCCCGGGTGGCCTATGGGAGTCTAAGAGAACTAGATAACCGCCCTCAGGGAGTTCACACGCTCAGGACACCTGGGTGCCCTGCGGGGATACCACAAGAAGTCCATGTTACCACCCTTAGAGAGTCCATAATCCCAGGACTGAATTAACCACTCAAAACAAATAGGGAGCAAGTGCCTGTGGCACTAGGGAAGAACAAGGAGAGGGATGAAGCCAAGGAATAGTGAGCTCCACTGTGAGAGTCCCAGCAACATCGTGCAGTGCCTCCGTATTGCACAGCATGAGCATGAACCCCACACTCCCTTTCCACTGAGGCTGTCAGGGCGAGCTATCGTGGGAAGCCTTTTAGCATTAAAAATATGGGGAAAGGAATATTTCTCTTAACAATTTTGTATTTTTTTAAAAATTACAAAGCTTATTTTTCAGCAACAATGATACATTTTAGAATTAAAACACACAATGCAGGGGGCAAGTTTCTCGGTGTTTACAAATTCCTGGCTTGTTAATTTTTTTGAGAGTTGGGAACAATAATTCAATATTCCCAGGAATTCTTAGAATTTGCAAAATGACGATGATTTTCAACATACTTTGGACAACAAATGTATCGCTGGTAAGGCTTCCCCTTTTAGTCAGCTATGCTAAAGTCACATACTCAAGGCAGGGGTTTGTCTACTCACCTGGCACTTCGATCCTGTAATGTTCCACTAAAACCACAATAGCACAAAGGAGAAGTTTGTCATGAAAACTGAAAACAAGGATGTGTTCAGGCCTTCCTAAAAATAAAAAGAAAATAAAGGAGACTTATTGCAACCTCACAGGAAGTAATGTTTTATTTGTTATTAGGTTAATGGCTTTTTCGTGTCTGTACCTCCTAGACCACTGGAATTTCCTCTGACTTTGATTCTGCTTTTCCTGTGTTTTCCCTTTGTGCAGTTTCCTTTCTCTGGCTATTTTGAGTAACTGGTGAAAGGAGACAATTACAGCCCACTGGACTCCTGGCTTTAAGATTTCCTGACTGAGAAAGAAAGATAAATCAGGGCATGCCAACATAAGATTACCGATTTTCTTTTTGTTTTCTTGACTTCAGACATAAAAGATAAAAAACTTGAATATAATCAAATACAAAATTCAGTCTGTCGTAGTATTTCTCATAATTCCTCCCAGGCTGGTGAAAATTTTATTGCTGGTGGGTCCCACTCAGCCCTGTAGAGTCTCTTTCATATACTTCTGAAATAATCAATCTAACTTCAAGGTATAAACAGTTTTCTATGCCCTTTGTTCTAAAAGTGCAAACATTTACAGGAAATTGAGGTTGTATTTAGGATGAGGCCTGTTTCTCTTTTTATCATTTCAGATCCTACCCACAGTCGCAGGCTTTTCCCATCCAGTCTGTGAGGCACCCTCTGTCGATGGCCCCCGTGTTGTTTGCCTCCTTTTGCTTTGACATAACACTATTCCTCCTGAAGGCTTTTGCCTATAAACCCAACCCACAAACCAAATCCCAGAGGAAAGGCTCCTTGGAGGGACTTCCAGGTAAAGACAGTGTGCTTTCTGTGTGTTCTCATGAATATGGATAGAGGTGCCTTCAGAAGCACCCCCTAGGATGCTGCATGTTAATATTTTATTTATGTATTCTCTGCTAGAAGAACATTACGTGCTTCTATGTAAATAATGGATACTGCCACAGGTGAAGTATGCCAATGAAATAATGTCACCTGAGTTTCAAAATTACCATCTTTTAATAAGACTGGCACCAGAAGCAAGATTCTTAGTGCTTAGCAAAGGAAAGTAATGGGAAACCGTCTTCCCACTCACCCTACCTATGTGAATTTCTTATTTTAGCTCCATTCCCCTTCTGGTCCATTCTATGCTATCTTAACACCAGCCCTTAGAAGAGAATATGATCTTTTTAAAAAAATAATGTATCCTATTTCCATTGTGTATGCATCTGTCTATATGAATACTAAAGAAAGCAATACTTGGACCCCCTCCCAACATTTCCATACGCTGAAAAGTAAATAGTCATTAAACACATGTATTTTCCTTTAAGGAGAATCTCTTCTCCTGCCAATAAATATGCTTTTCTTTCATCATTCTTAATAGCTGCCTAGAAAGACCGGACAGCTATATCTGATTTGTGTTTTTCTTTCCTGTGCAGTGTCTGTAATAAGTATTTGTGAAAGAGAGGGCGAATCATCTCTTCAGTGCTTTACCCTGAGGCTGATTCGAGACTCTAATGAGTCCAGCAGCCGCGGCCTTCGACTTCCAAGGGCAAAACAGGAAGGGAACCAAACGGGGAGCAGTAGCCATGGGGTGACTCACTTTGTTTTTGTCCTTAATTCTTTCTTATCATAAAGTTAAAAAAAAACCAGTGGCTGGATAAGAAAGAAAAGAAGATGTGGTTTTACAAAGCATCATCATCATTTCCTAACTGAAAGGACACTGAAACAACCTGTAATTATGAAAGCTGCTTAGGGTGTCGAGATTACATCCTCGTGACGCAGGGCACAGCAGTTACCTCAACACAAACATTACCTTCACTGGGGTTTTCAGATTCTGACATCATGTTATGAAACAAAGTAATTGAGAAAATAATAAATTGATTTGGGAAATTCTTTAAACACAGAGGTTAAGCATTCAGTGGCTGCCAAGGGAACTGCATCTGGGGTAGATTAAAGCCTGAGGAGTGCCTTACACTGGTTACTGTGGTTTCGAGCCACACCTGTCAACACCAGAGGAAAAGCAGGCTCTTCTGAACTTCTCTAAAGACCACCTAGAACTTCCCCCACCCCACAGCTGCCTTTCTCCTTATACACCTGATAGCAGACTGATTTAAGTAGGATATCAAGCCATTATGGCTCCTCTTCTAAGTCACTGCCTATCATAGTAGACCCTCCTTGGCCTAGAGGACAAAACCTGACAACCGTTTGCTTCAGGCTTTGTGGCTAAGCCACTGTTTTGAGCAGAAAGAATGGGTCTTTATTTTACCTTCTTCTACAACAAGGTTTAGGAAATCACTACGGTACTTAGCACTGAGTGGCATAGTCAAAAGTTAGCCAGCCCTGACCTTGGATGTTCACTTTGGCTGTGACTCAAGAGTAAAAGCCCGGTGAACGTTGATAATCCTCTTTTCCTTGTTGGAATTGGATTGGGGTGAGCCTAAGACAAAAAAGGAGACCCAGGGATGAAACAGTGTAACACCTCTTTATACATAGGATGCTGGGATACCCATGTAATGGTGTGTCTGAAGCTACTTTGTGACCTGAAGAGATTTAACCCAAAGTTTGAAGAGTGGTAGAACATAGGAATATGGGAAACCAAGTTTCACTGGAGAGTTTGCTAAGCCACTAAAATGGCCTTGTTTGCTGAGTTTGGGTTTAGAAGTCAGAACACCTATACTGCTAGCCTGTTAGGGATTCCCCCATGATCTTCCTCCTATTCATTCTCCCAAATCAACTTTCAAGGGACCCTTGTATTACTCCTTATGAATTTTACTAACATTATTCCAAGCACTATCTACCAAGCATAATTTTATATTGTACATTTTTTTTTCCAGTGGAAGTGCATACATTCTCAATCTGTTTGAAATCCCATGACCTGAAATAGCCTTCCTACAGTTTAGGAGTCAAAATAATTTCCTGCAATCGACACATTAAAAGTCAGTGAACCCTGACTTTTGGATGTTCACTTTTTCTGTGACCCAAGAGTAAAAAGCCTGATGAACTTTGATAATCCTTTTTTCTCTCGCTCTGGACAGGGAGTTTCTCTTTTGTTCGTCTTGGCTTTATTCTAACAATCTCTGATTAAATGTGTAAGACAGAAATGCAATAATTTCACCAGGATCTTCATGGTCATCCCTTCATCAGCCCCTGGCACCTTACCTTGCAGCAGGTGCTCCACCAGCTGGCCATGTGTGAGACTAAAGGTTTGGATTAAATGACCACGAATGCCCCTCGGATTCTAAGGTACAATAATGAGGTCTAAGTGGAAGGGAAGCCAGACTCCCTAGGGGCATGTAAAGGCTGAGAATTGAATTGGAGAGAAAGGAAAATGGTAAGTGTGGGAAGTGGTGAAATAAAAGTACCGCGAACTTAAAAAAAAAAAAAAAAAGATTAGTGTCTTAACTATATTTCTATTATTGGAAACTTTACTCATGGTATTTGCTTTTTGATGATTATCCAGGATAGTTCATTGCTAATGCAGAGTCCAGCTGTTTGGAGGAATGTACTGAAAATAAAATCTTATACTAGGTGGCCAGTCATGAATCTTTCATAGGTCTGCCAATATTTTGGGCTTTAATGGCAGAGTTTTCTGTCCTTGTTTAAAACGCTGAAAGTCTCTGACATTTTGACCTTGGAGAGAGATTTGTTTTGCTTGAGGGAAACACTCCAATGAGCTATTTTTGCACTCACGGTGACATTTAGACGTGGAGATACTGTATTTCCATGATTCGTATCCCCGGATAAGCTTGCAATGCAGATAAAACAGCCTCAGAGGTCTAACTTTTAATCGATCGTGGATGTGATCTTTCAGGAGATTCCCCAATTATGGGCGTTTTCTTACTGTAGATTAATTGATGGATAAATAAATTAATACAAAATGAGGGGGAAATGAAAGTATGAGAATCCGTATCTTAACCCTTGATTACGTACCTCACGGTTTTATTCCTATGTTTTATGAACATAGGAAAAACACACAAAAGTAGGCACTGTTTTGTTTTAACTTAATGATGGATCAAATCTCTGCTTATTTTTCCACTACTGCCTCAATTAGGTCTGATTGGCTCACTGAGAAAAGACGGCTGGGCACACAGTGGCTCCTTGGAAGGTTCCATGGGAGTGATGGAGTGGGGATGGGTGTGTGGGAGAAGACTCAAGGGAGATAGTACAGGCTTTTCTTTTTCTCTGCATATCTCTGTGCCTTTGTTCATGTTAGTACTCCTATCTGGGAACATTCAGGCTTCTCTCCCCATCTCCTACCTTCCCCTCAGGCCACATTTTAAGGAATCTAAACATCCCTTAAAGGTCCACTTTCCTTCAAGTCTTTTCCTGACTCAATCTCTATTCTCCATCAGAGGTAGAGTTTACTACTCTGCCCTGAATGACCATTATAATGGTCCTGTTATAATAATAAAAATATACAAAGAGTGTTCCTGAATACTTTTACATATTTTATCATAATTATATTTTTCTTTTTTTTTAGGCCAAAAACTAGTTTTTTTAAAAAATAATCTCAAACCTTCAGAATTCAACCGTTTATTTCATTGTACAGATTCAATATGTATAAGGTGTATGTGAAACTTTCATATATTGGTGGTGATAGGGGAGTGGAGTGGTGAGTTCAGAGAGTAAATTGGGGTAGAAGGCCTTCTGTTCCATTCCTGGAGGTGACTGGAGTCATGGTTACCACCCAGTAACTACTTCATCAAAAGCCATCATTTCCAGCAGGGCGTGGAGACTCTGATGACGAGCGTCCCTTCCCTGGTCTCTTTCAGAATCCTGCTATTAGGATTGTCCTGGGATTATCTTCTCTGCCCCCAATTTAATACCATGTAATCTCATAGAAGAAATGAACAATGTGTAATATCCTGAAAAAGGCTGCAGATTTGTTTCTAAATGTATTTACTATTCACAGCATTCTAGGTACTAAGCTAACCCTCATAAGAATCTTAATTTACAAAACCTGCCCACACCACTGTCTCGTCTTTGAAATACCTAACGGAAAAATTCAGAAAGCAACTCACCACTCCATGCTTTCCCCCTGCTCTCCCACCCCTGTGTCATAGTTATTAGGAATGAACAAAGATTCAGCAGGCAAACACTCCTATGCCCTGGCAGAAATTTGAGAATACAGGAAAGCGTGTGGTCTTTACAGGAACCTGGATCAGACTTGGCCTTTCTTTTTTTTTTTTTAACTTGGACTTGTGGATAATTCACTCTACACGAATAGCATCAATATCCTTATCAAAAATGACAGAGATAATAAACATGGGAAGGGATTAGAAAAGCAAGTGTTTAGAAGATGTCAGATGCTCCCATACCATTTCTTTCCCATAGTTCATAGTCTATAAGCAATTGCTTCTGGCAAAGCCAGTGATGCATTCTTTAGCATATTATTTGCATACGGAGAGCAAGCCTGTACATTAACCTCCTCTCTGGAGTAAGGAGGATTGCCTGTGATAGGATGTCAAAATACCTGATAGGGAAGAGGGCCCATAAGGCAGAACCAAGGATGCCACAGCACCAGCCCCCAGTCCTCCCTTCAGCTTTTTACCACTTTTGGTGGGTGGTGGTGCATCTTAAGTTTAAAGGACATCATCAACAGTAGCGGTTGTATGACAGCTCAAAGAAATGGTTAGCATTAAAGCCAATCCTGCTGCTTACTCACTAAGTGATGTTGAGCTAACTGATGACATTTCTCATGAGAGATGGTATAATGGCCGGTCCCCCTTATGCCATGATATCCATGTCCCTGAATGTGTGAATATAATGCCTTATGTGACAAAAGAAGCCTTGCATTGTAACATTGACTAAATTAGGGACCCTGAGAATCATGGTGCCCTGGATCATTCAGGTGGAGTCAATGTCATTACTAAGGTCCTTATAAAACACAGGAAAAATAAAAATCAGGAGATGGGATGCTGGGCCCAGGGCGTGGAGTGGTACACTTTGAATGAAGGAATGGCCAGAAGCCAAGAATGTAGTTATCTCAAGAGGCTGACACAGGCAAGACAATGGCTTTTCCCCTAAAGTATCCACCAGTCATAACTCTGCTAACAAATGTTTTAAGCTACTAGGTTTGTGGGTATTACTAATATCACCAACTGAAACCATTTCACCAGAAGGTTTAGTTTCTAATGTCAAAATAAATACTATACAATTAATATCTATGGTATCAGGTAATATTTTTGGCAGACAGTTATAGTACTTAAAGGATGTCCTTGCTATTACAGAGCTATTATATGCTATTATAGAGCTTATATGAGAAACGAAAAAAGTAAAAAGTTATCTTTTTTGAGTGGTTTTTTTCCCTGATTCTGTTTTATTTTTATTTATTTTTAATTTATTCATTGAAAAAGGGAAGTAAAAACACTTTATGATAAAATTAAAGATTTACATGGAAAATATTTCAGAGAAACATGTTAAAATTGACAATCTTCATGGAAAATTAAAGAGTAAAGTGGTAGACTTGTAAAACATTGCTAAATCAATTGAAATATGGGATAGAGACATTTTATGATAGAAGTGAAGGTTTATGTGGAAAATATTTCTGACAAAATTGTAGAAAAATGTAGAAAAACATGTCAAAATTGAAGATTGTCATGGAAAATAAGTTTTTTGTTGTTTTTTTGTTTTTGTTTTGTTTTTTCGAGACAGGGTTTCTCTGTGTAGCCCTGGCTGTCCTAGAACTCACTCTGTAGACCAGGCTGGCCTCGAACCAGAAATCTGCGTGCCTCTGCCTCCCAAGTGCTGGGATTAAAGGCATGCGCTACCACCGCCCGGCAATAAGTTATTTTTTAATAGTATACAGTTCTGTACTAAAGTAGAACAAGCAACTGGAGAGTATGATGGGCAGATCCATCGTAGCCGAGGGTACCAAGCTGCAGGGTTTGAGATCATATCTGTGAGAAGAGGCAACTGGCAGAAGCTCCTGTCACAGAGAGGGGAGACATCAGGTAGAGGACAGGCCCTGGCCCAGAAGGACCGATGTGCCTGGAGTGCAGCAGGTGAGGGACCTAGAGCTCGGGCTGATCTCCAAAACATAATCATGAGGCATTTGGATTTTATTTAAAACATAGCAGGCGGCTTTGAAAACGACAACAACTCAACTAGATTGTTATTTAAGGAATAATGCTAACCACAGTATCAATTCAGACCTGCACCTTTGAAATATACTAAGAAGGTAGATCTTCAGTGTTTCACCAAAATAACAACAGCCATGTGAAGTTCTGGATTCATTAGCTAGCTTGAAATGGTGGTCACTATTTCACATTACAAACATATATCAAAATACATATATACTGTGATAGTTAGGGTATTACTGTTGTGAAGAGACACCATGACCATGGCAACTCCTTTTTTAAAAAAAGGTTTATTTATTATTATATGTAAGTACACTGTCACTGTCTTCAGACACACCAGAAGAGGGCATCAGATCTCATTACAGATGGTTATGAGCCACCATGTGGTTGCTGGGATTTGAACTCAGGACCTTCAGGAGAGCAGTCAGTGCTCCTAACCGACGAGCCATTTCTCCAGCCCCAACCATGGCAACTCTTATAAAGGTAAACATTTAACTGGGTTTTGATTACAGTTCAGAGGTTTAGTCCATTACCATCATGATAGGAAGCATGGTGGCTTGCAGGCAGACATGGTTCTAGAGAAGAAACTGAGAGCTCTACGTCTGGATCCACAGGCAGCAGGGAGAGAGAGTGAGCTTCTGGGCCTGGCTTGAGCTTCTGAAACCGGAAAGTCAATCCCCTAGTGACATACTTCCTCCAACAAGGACACACCTACTCTATCAAAGCTGCCACTCTCTATGAGCCTAGGGGAGCCATTTTCATTCAAATCAACACACACACACACACACACACACACACACACACACACACACAGGACAATTTGGATTTGGGATTGCTGTTGAAGTTGGATATGAGGCAGTTTTCAGATGATGTTGGCATTGAAGCCACAGGGTGTTAGAAGCTTACCCATGCCTGATGCAGGTACCAAGTATATACCTTTGCATCATAAGGGAGTCAGGCTGAGGAGAAGCCAGGAAGGAACAGAAGGCAGGAAACCTCAGAGGTGAAAATCTGGAGACTATGCATGCTTGGAGAATGAGGCTGAGACCACCTTTGTTGAACAACAACTCTTTCAGTATGGGTCGGATTATAATCATCAGGTAGACTCAAAGGTCGAGGCTCCTTAGAAACCCCATGGTGACTGTTGCACTTTATATTATTGACAAATTAATTCAAATTTTAATTGCTTAGAAACAACATTTTGGTAGACACCAGAATCACAGAAGTCCAGCTAGTTACCTTTGTCTTACTTCTAGAATTTTCTTTTCTTGTATCTGGTGTTCTCTTATAGTCATGGCTCTGTAGACAGTGAAGGCCACAACCAAAGAACAGGAAAAGCACTAAATAGACTATTCTCCAGTGCACAAAACAGCTTTAGAAAGACAAAAGCCAGGCCTTAATGAACAATGGTGCTTTGATGCATTTAGGAAAATACTGTTTACTGACGTAGCCTGTCAGCTCTGTGCTCTTCTGTTATGAACTGATGATAAATTCATATGCTGGTACACAAATGGCTGGGCAGCATAAGGTCGGAAACTTCATTATGTATTTATCCACTAAAGATTTGAGCAAGTGATTTCTAACCTTTTGGGGGTGACAACAGCCTCTGTCCCTTTGATGTCCTTCTTGTTTTTGGTCATCTGCGGCACTCTACGCTTTCTTGAAAGGGCTGTGATGGCGGACTTCGACTACTTGAATTAAATATAATTTTGTTTTGAACTTTCTCACATTTCTCAAGGTTCCTGGTCCTAGATGCAGCGTTGTAAGACCACACGAGGGAATAGCTGGGCCAACGGGAAAAACAAATGCACAATGGTGCTGGTAATTCCTTTCAACTCGAGAGCATTTCTGAGGAATTGGTGTCATTTTAAAGTCACTTTGAAGCCTGGCCTTTTGATGAAGGCTGCTGGAACAAGAGTTTTACAGTGTCATCCTCTATAATGGAGCTGTGTCTGCATGGCTGTCTGTACTGAGCTTCGTTTTTTATTTTTTATTTTTATTTTTATTGGATATATTCTTTATTTACATTTCATTTCCCCTTTCCTGGCTGCCTGCCCCACAAAGGTACCACATGCCCTTTTCCCTCCCCCTCTTCCCCCATCCTCCCTTTCCCACTTCCCTGTTCTGGTATTCCCCTACACTGATGCATTAAGCCTTTCCAGAACGAGGGTCCACTCCTTCCTTCTTGTCGGACATCATTTGGTATGGGGATTGTGTCTTTGGTGTCCCAAGATTCTAGGCTAATATCCACTTATTGGTGAGTGCATACCATGGGTATTCTTTTGAGACTGGGTTACCTCACTTAGTATGATGTTCTCCAGCTCCATCCATTTCTCTAAGAATTTCATGAATTCATCGTTTCTAATGGCTGAATAGTACTCCATTGTGTATATATACCACATTTTTGGTATCCATGTACTGAGCTTCTTTCTTCTGAATTCAGAGTCCACAGTAGGCTCCTGGCTCCTCTTCCACCGTCACCCGATTCCTCTCTTTCCACTGGTGTCTGCATTCGATCAGGTTTTCATGAAAACATGCTCTCCGCTTCAGACCCTTTGGAGCCCTCAGACCCATATTCCTCTGCCACGCTTACACAGAGTGGTTGCAAGGTACACGGCATCAAATGAACAGCTAAACGTTTCTGAGACTTTATGAGCTGAGCTGGGGCCCCTCAGACGGGTCAGCACACCTGAAGACATTCTGCACGGTGCTGCAACACGAGACCTGCTTTCCTCTCTGGAAGTCCAAAGCACACTGAGGTGGCCACATCCCCACAGCTTTGTGATAGCCAACGGTTCATGCCAGGAAGGACTGCCGCAATATCATGGGAATGCAGTCCTTCCTCCACGAAGCAGAGAGCACTGTTTTCCTTGAAGCCCCTTCTCGTATGGAGTCTAGCACATCTTAAATATTGATAAATATTGACCCATGCACCCACAGTACCCCACCGTCCTCACACCCCAGTTCCTCCTTACTCAGTCTCTTTCTGCAGTCTTCAGTTATGGACTGTTTGTCCAACAGTCACTCTTTGCCCCTCTCCGTATTTGTTTTCTAGGTGGTAGGAGCCAATCTTCACAGACTTAGTAGCTTAAAATAAACCCAAGTGTTACAGTGTGGCTGGCAAAGGTCAGCGTTTCCAGCGTCGCCTAGCTAAATCCACTTAGGTTTTACAAGATCGCATTGATTAGGATCATGGAGTTGATGGCAGAGTTTATTGTTTGTATCTGTAGGCTTATACTGACTTGTTTCTAGAAGACCACCCGGAAAGCATTGCTGAGCATAAGGAAGCTTAACCCTTCCTTGTAGGCTCGGTTGCTCAGGTCAAGCCCACCTGCAATTCCCTCCTTCAGATTAGAGATGAACTCATCACAATACACAACATCATTATGGGGGTTATTATCTCCATCATAGCCTGCCACCTTCAAGAGGAAGGTAAGCGTGCCAGAGGATAGAATCCTGGGGGAGTATAGTGCTCTGGTTTATGCTTACCCCAAACTCCAGAAACACCAGTTATACTTTGCCCATAACTTAAGCCTATTTATCATCTATGTACATACGTACATATGTATGTATATATGTATGTATGTATGTGTATGTATCTATTAGTCTATCATATCTATGTATTAATGTATCTATCGTCTATCTATCTATCTATCTATCTATCTATCTATCTATCTATCTATCCAACTACCTATCTTGTTAAGAAATGCACACCAATGCACACTGACTCATCTCCCTTTAAGCTCCTTACCATTACCTTTAGTTCACCCTTCAGAGCTTCTGGCAACACAGCGTATTTGTTCTTCTCTCCCTAAAAGCACACTTTTCTTTCAAACTCACCGACCCCTCTGGTGTTGCTTTTTTTGAGTGATGATTTAGAAGGAAGTGACAGATGACTCCACATGTGTCCTGTCTTGCTTCTGTTGTTGTTCTTGGTTGCCCTTGTGTGTGCTGTGCCCACACGTTCTGATCTCCCTGCTGTGGCTCTGGGTGAACTGTCCCATGATTACCATTTTATATATTTCACCATTCATCATTCAGTTTCCGACTGTAATGAATTGTTCCTCACTTCATAAAACAGTCTTGCTATAATTTTTTTCTTCCTAAACCCCTCTAGTGCTTCTACCCGGTGGGTTCATCACTCTGCCCTCCTTTACAATCGTCTGTTGTAACCCGACATCCATATTCCTGTAATTAATCCCAATACAATGCATTGATTCACCAAGTTGGACTTTGATGGTGTTTGTACTTTGGCCTGTTCTAGGTTCCTTATCTGGGTTGAGTAGACATGTGTATAGTGTCTCCCTGGGAATAGTTTGTCATACAACACCAAAGCAACTCTTGTAAAAGAAAGCATTTAATTGGGGGTTTGCTTACAGTTTCAGAAGGATAGTTGTTTTTTATTAGGGTTGCTTTTACTGTGAAAAGATGCCATGGCCATGAAAACTTATAAAGGAAAGCATTTAATTGGGACTTGGTTACAGGTTCAGAGGTTCAGTCCATTACCAGCATAGCGGGAAGCATGGCAGCATGCAGGCAGACATGGTGCTGGAGAGGAAGCTGAGAGTTCTGCATCTGGATCCACAGGCCTCAGGTAGGGAGAGTGAGCCAGTGGGCCTGGCTTAAATGTCTGATATCTCAAAGCCCACTCACTTGCCCCAATTAGACCACACCTACTCCAACAAGGCCACACACCCCTTTTAAATAATCCCGTTCCCTATGAGCCTCTACAAGCCATTTTCATTCAAACTACAATAGTCTGTGATCATCGCGATGGGAAGCAGGCAGGCCTGGCACTGGAGCAGTAGCATTTAGAGAGAGAGAGAGAGAGCAAGAGCCAGCAAGAGAGAGAGAGAGAGAGAGAGAGAGAGAGAGAGAGAGAGAGAGAGAGAGAGAGAGAGAGAGAGAGAGAGAGAGAGAGAGACTGTGTGTGGTTTGGGCTTTTAAAACCTGAAAGCCCAGCCGGGCTGCGCACCTTTAATCCCAGCACTTGGGAGGCAGAAGCAGGCAGATTTCTGAGTTCGAGGCCAGCATGGTCTACAGAGTGAGTTCCAGGACAGCCGGAACCACACAGAGAAACCCTGTCTCGAAAAACAAACCAACCAACCAACCAACCAACCAACCAAACAAACAAACAAACAAAAAAAAAACCAAAAAAAAAAACAAACAAACCAAAAAACCAAAAAAACCTGAAAGCCCAACCCTAGTGACATACCTTCTCCAACAAGGTCATGCCCACTCCAACAAGGTCATTGTTCCTGTCACCATTTGGGCGGCCATCATCTTAGCTGTAGACCTGGGTGGCTCTTGACATACAGCACTGTCTTTTTTGTTTGTTTGTCTTTTTACTTTTAATTTTCTTTTATTTTTTTTATTTTCTATATTCTTTGTTTACATTCCGAATGCTTTCCCCTTTCCCAGTCCACCCCTCACCATATGTCCCATAAGTCCTCTTCCCTCTGCCCATCCCCCAATCACCCCCCAGCCCCCCAATTCTCTGTTCTGGTACTTCCCTATAATACTGGATCAAGTCTTTTCAGGACCAGGGCCCTTTCCTCCCTTCTTCTTGGGAATCATGATTTTTTAACTGTGTCTTGAGTATTCAGAGCTTCTGGGCTAATTAATATCCACTTATCAGTGACTGCATTCCATGTGTGTTCTTTTGTGATTGGGTTAACTCACTTAGGATGATATTTTCCAGTTCCAACCATTTGCCTACAAATTTCATGAATTCATTGTTTTTAATTGCTGAGTAGTATTCCATTGTATAAATATACCACATTTTCTGTATCCATTCCTCCATTGAGGGGCATCTGGGTTCTTTCCAGTTTCTGGCTATTATAAACAAGGCTGCTATTTCTCTGCTTCCTGAACAGTGACACAAAGGTTTCAAGGGTGGGACAGACTTGTGGTAATGTAACTGATCAGCCTAATTCACTAGTAAAGCAATTTCAAAGGGAAATACTGCTCAACGATACCTTTTTGCTTGAAGGATAAGAAAAGCAAGACAGAGATATATGAAATCTAATAAGTTTAAAAAACTGAAATGCTTGTCAAATTCCTATGATAACAGAGAAATAGAGAAGTGAGAGATTTCAGAAGAAAGCAAAATGTGATATAATTTTATTAAGTATATTTGAAAGGAATCTACATATATATATATATATTTCTAGACATTATTGCCAAATGTTTATTTCTTTTATATATAACTTGTTATTGTTGTCCTACAATAATTTTGTCAGCTCACAAAAATGGATAAATTTAAGGTGTACAGTATTGTCTTCTATTATGTTAGTGATAGATGGGCTCTAAAGTGAAAGTCCGTGGAGGCAAGCAGATTTCTGAGTTCGAGGCCAGCCTGGTCTACAGAGTGAGTTCCAGGACAGCCAGGGCTACACAGAGAAACCCTGTCTTGAAAAACCAAAAAAAAAAAAAAAAAAAAAAAAAAAAAAAAAAAAGAAACAAAAAGAAAAAAATAATCCTGTCGTCTTCCTTTCCGACCATGAATGCGACCCTTCAATGACCTTCTACCTCTTATTATTTATTTGGGATTACATGAATACAGTGGAATTTCCTTGTGAATATGCGCAGAATGCGAGAATGTCAGATTCATGTACACAGACTGGTTACCAGGAATTAAACTGTGGTTTGTGTTCATTGGTAAGGATACCAACCAGTGTTTCTACCCGGTCTGCTAGTATCCACAGACATGGGGCTCTGGGAAGCTCTCTTCTCAGCAGGCAGGGGGGAAAGCATGACATTGTCTTTAGGTGACTTAAAGGTGAAAATGGGGACACGAGTTCAGATTTGTAAATACAAAGTGTTAAAATTTGGAACAATTTTGTAAGGTGCAGGAATTCAGCCCAAGGGCTGCATGAAATTGCAGGAAAAATGATTTGCCCTGGGGATCAACTGTGAAGGGACAGGGTACATGATATTTCTGGAGGTATTGCAGCAAACTCTGGGCAGGATTAACTTTGAGTTGGATGATTGGGGAAGATGACATTTCCCATTGGTCCTGTTTCTATTTATATTCTAGGACAGAAGCTCTTGACCTTTTCTGAATCTTGGATTCTTTTGAGAATCTATTAAAAGGTATCAGCTTTCTTTCCTCCAAACAAATGAACACATGATACTCCTCCTTCCTGTAAATGATATTAAACACACAGATGAAGAGAGCAGGTCTAGAGGAGGGCCTAGTCTCCAAGGATCCACATTCGAAAGCTGTGGGGTCAGGTTCCCTTTTGCGTGTAGAGGGTTTGAATAATTAAAGCATCAGCAAACCAAAGGTGCTTTTGCATTTTGCTCTCCAAAATGTCAATTGGAACTCACTTAAGCATAGCATATACTTCTTAATTTATTTTGAAGTGTTCTGTAACCAATGAATCAAAAAAAAATAAAAATAGGTTAAATATTTATTAACTTGAAGAGCTTTTGAAAGAGTTCTAAATTTATCTATTTATATGCTATTTATAGAGGAGTTGGTGATGAATTACCCATCTGTCTTGTTATTTGGATCTTCTGAGACTACAGTGTTGTGGCAGGGTATTTATACTTTATAAAGGACCATGCTGAGCTTCACAGGACTCAACTGGCTGGCCATAGAACAGAGAGAGAAGCCTGTATCAGACACAGACACAGACAAAACGTCATCTAATTCCTTATTCTGATTTGTGACTTCAAGGTTCTTCGGATCTCCATAACAGTTTAATCTTCTGAAAAGCAAGTTGGTGTCACGTCAGGCTTTAGTTGGCAGCGCCACTCTTTGATGTTCATGGCCTTCTTACCCGTTTGCGTGGAGTTCTTGTCACTTTGTCCTGAGACAGTGTAAGTGCTCAGCACAAAAGTTAGATGAAAGTAAGTAACTGATAATTTAAAAGATCACGATAAAACTAAGGCAGAAATCCAAGACTTTAGAGTATGCTTAATAAGATATATTCTGGTTTTAAGAAAAGGAATGGATTAATTTTAATAACATTTCATTTTTGCATTATTTTGCTTTGGTGTTGTTGATCTGCCATTTTGGAAAGTCACTTAATGGCTTGTTTCGGTTACTTAATGCCGCGCAGCAAAATATCACAAACAGCAGAGGCACAGCACAAACCTGCATTCTCTTCCTGGTTTCTGTGGGTTATGATCTCAGTGGGGCACAGAGGAAAAAGTTCACCTCCACTCCCCTGAGGCACACTAAGTTAAGGTCTTAAAGCTTGAGGGCTGGAGTCTGAGAGACTCAAGCATCTAGGACCTAGGCTCTGGGGCATCTCGAACGTCTCTCTTTGGCTTTATGACATCCCTGCACGTGGTCTTTTTAGTACAGCAGCGTCACAGGAGCCAAACTTCGAGGAGTTCCTAAGCCATGTGTCTTGGGAGAGTGTCAGCTGGAACCCTGTCCCCTTCCTAACCTGGACACAGCGGGCACACAACATCGCTTTTGGGGCCTTACGAGGCTTCCTGTCATCAGCGGTGAGTTAGACTCCCTTTTCTGCGATGGCTTTAAGATCGTCATGTTCCCTAATCCTCATGATTATTTTTTTTACTAATTAATACTATGGTTAAGTTAGGAAATAACTAAACACTGAGAGTATTCATGGGAAGCAGCTGTACAAGGGAAAAATGACTTCAGCTGTGCTCTAAGAGGTCACAGTCAATTTGGGGGAAGATAATACTTCCGTACAAAAAAGATAAGCAAGTGTATGTTTTACGTAAAAAGTCCCGAATGACAAATTGTGCTTCCAGAAATTCCGTCGATGTGCTGTCACCAGTGGTGGCTACGTTTCTATTTCCTCATCAGAAGACATGGAGGTGGAGTAGACCCCCTGTGAGACTGGATACCCTGTGGCTGCTTTCTGGGTGCTGGCTCATCGTGGACCCAAAAGGATGACTGGCTTTAACTTACTAATTCTGTAAGGCTGATCGACATACATACGCAAGGCTCTGCTAAGTGACATAGGATGTACAGAAGTAATTCATGACGTACTTAATGAGCTAGCGCATCTACATCCGTATTAACGGTAGTTGTGCGCAGTGTATGTGTTTTTCCATATGGCTTTTTGGGCCATGTACAGGCAATATAAAACAAATGTAAAAAGATAGATGTGAATACTGTGGATGTGTAATGTATGAACAGTCATAACTCTAAGGTGGTGTGTCCAATAGTTGTTTACATTGATTGATAGTCTTGGGAGTGGTGGTCATGCACCCTTTTCAAGGTGGCAGTCAGGACAGGTTACTTATCTTCTCTAAATAGCCATGTTTAGAGAATAATGGGCTTGAACTGTATCCTTTACAAAGACCCTTCAGACTCTTAAAATGATCGTGTTTTGCTTTGCTTTAAAAACACGTGTCCAAACACACGTGTTCAGATGTTTTGCTTTCTTTTTCTAACTTTAATTGAAAGTGTATGGTTTAAATCCTTGAACTTAGTAAGACTATCTTTCAGATTAAAAAAGATCTTTGAATACTCTATACAGCAAAAAGAGAGAAGCTTTTTTATAATAACCCTGTGGTAAACCCAGAAAATCTTTTTTATATTAAAAAGCAGTATCATGCATCTAGAAAATAATAACACCTTGCTGTATGTGTTCCTAATCATTTTTAAAAGTGTGTTCTTTGCTAGAATTTTGATTTTTATCTGTCTCCTGGGCTTTTCTGTTCTTGCCCTTTTAAGGGCCTTCACTGGCCTGTCTCGGAACTTCTGGGCCCCAGCCCAAACCGCTTTGATGGGTAAACAGTATATTCCCATATAAGTGGGATGAGACTGGATCTTAGCACGGAGCACTGCTGGTAAAACTCTCTACTAGGGACAGACGATCTGCACTTCAGGAAAATTACTGAGTCATAGTCTGCTTAGCAGGCTGTCGTTCCTTATGCCCGGGCAGGAGGAGTCTGTCTAGGTTTTCAGAGAAGAACAAATGCAATGCCTAGGTATCACCTTATTTGGCCTTCAGGTCTGGATCATAAGCAGTGTAAGGCACACACATGGCCTGGGATCAGAAATCTAGTAAGAATGCAGGAGCAGAGGGAAAGATGAACTGCCCTCTCTGCTATGGCCTCTGCTCTGCCCAAGCAGTATCCGCAATGCCTAGCCAACTGCAGTGGGATGTGGGAATGTGTCTTGATGTAGTTGCAGGTCCCTGGGGACTCTGGGGTACATGGAAAGGGGGGAATCTGGGCGCTATCAGGCCCAAGGGCAGCAGGTAATGTCATGCAGCCCTAGAACCTAATAGAGTCAGCACATACTTACTGACTATCCCCTAGTACAGAGATTGTAACATTAAACGATGATAGAAAATGGTGGGGGCAGCCTCATGGTAGCAACGTGAGAGTACTCTTTGCTGTCCGTTGCTGATCATAATTTTTCTGGCTCCATAGATGTGGGATGGGAAGGCTGAGCCCCTTTCCAGGCCTGCTGCTGAGAAATGTAATGACACAGAACCCTCTTAGGTAGCATAGTCCTTCCTAGGGCCTGCCAACCACATTGGCTGCCCTCCAGTTGACAGTTTCACACAATTCTCATCTGAAGTAGGCAGGACTTGTGGGCCAACCAAGCCTCCACCCTGGACTCAATTTTTGGCAACTTCTGCATTTTGTCCTCATGGGCAGGGGTTGACCTTACCCTCCACTGATAATTTTGTAGCATGCTCTAGTTTAACTGTGGCAGACTGACCATTCTGATAATTCAGAGGGCTTCTAGTCAGAGGTAGGGGACTACTACCACCATGTCAGAGAGCCTCAAGAACTTCAAAACCAGAGAGCCTGCTTAATGGTGAAAGAGTCTGCTGCTCTTGCAGAGGACTGGACTTTGGATCCCACCATTCAACACTGGGTTGTTCACAACCACCTGTAAGTCTAGCTCCAGGGGCCTGGCACCATCTGGCATGTATCTGCCTACATGTTGCATACACGTATGCCCAGCTACATAAAAATAAAAATAAAATCTTAAAGTGCTCTGTAAGCATTAACAATAGCAACAGCAGAACTTCAAAAGCAAATCTCTTCTTGAACTTAGTTCAGATTTTGAGTATCCCATATTGTGCCTAAGAGAAAATCAGGGTTTTATCTACAAGAGCTGAACCCTCCTTGAACTTACATATAATATTTCTGCTTTCAGGAAAACATTAGTTCCTTGGCAATTCCAGCAATAATTTGGTAATCCCCCAAGGCAGGAAAATACCTTCATTAGAAGTATCTCACAAAAATCCCCATACTAACATTAAGATGGACTATTTTAAATATCCATGTCACTACCATTAACAAACATTTGCTTATAAACATTTGCTGATAAATATTTCTGTTCTGTAATGAGCATTGCTGAAAATTCTGTGGTAGTGCTTGTCTGTTTTTTTTTTTTTCCGAGACAGGGTTTCTCTGTGTAGCCTTAGCTGTCCTGGAACTCATTCTGTAGGACAGGCTGGCCTTGAACTCAGAAATCCACTTGCCTCTGCCTCCCAAGTGCTGGGATTAAAGGCGTGCGCCACCACCGCCCAGCAGTGCTTGTCAACCTTCCTAATGCTGTGACCCTTTAATACAGTTAATGTTGTGAGGACCCCCCAACCATAAAATTATTTCCACTGTTACTTCATAACTATATTTTTGCTACTGTTATGAATCCAATTGTAAATATTTTTGGAGATAGAGGCTTGCCAAAGGGGTCATGACCCACAGGTTGAGAACAGATTCTGTGTAAAGCATAAAGCATAACCCTTTCCAAGGGAGTCAAAGTGTAGGACGTAAGCATATAGACTCTTGGGAAGAGGAGCTAGAGAGAAGGGGCATATACATAAAGACATCATGGACACAACTTGAGAGAAGGGTTGCATATGGACAGACACTGGGGGCGGGGGTGGTACCCAGAGACACCAGGGGACAGGAGTTAGAGAGAAAGGATGCCTATAAAGATACAATGGACAATGCCTTGTAACATGAGGGTGGTGCTCAAAGATGATCTCAGCCACTGCAGGTATATGAAGTTGGAGGAGATGAGATTTCTGAGGCAAGGGAGGTTTGGGATGATGATCTAAGGGGTGGAAGATGGGGAGCACAGCAAGCCCTGAAGGGTGTGGGTACAATTCAGAGACGCTGTCTGAAGAATGATTTTTCAGAGGGAGAATAGTTAAATAAGTAGAGTCCAGATGATCTGTTTTGTTTAGAAACATGCCAGACATGGACACCGTACACAGAATCTTCCACCACTGTCTCCTTTAGGAACTCACATCCCATTCTGACTAGGTTTGTCATGCTTTGGGAGCTTTTCCTTCTCGGGAGGAACACAGTGATCAGAGCCATTTATGAGTGGGCAGTGTGCCGGACTCTGTGGCACTCCAGGGCCCAGACTCTTCAACCATGCAGAATAGAAGGGCTGAATTGCTTGCATCATCACCTGATAGCTAATCAGCCTTCCAGATATGCACAAACCCAAGGACGGACATTCATTCTTCGGTACTGGGTAATTCAGGTAGGAAATAAAATTATTCCCCCAAATCAAATTTCCACCTTTCAATGATCTCTTAGAAGCAGAGCCTGTGCCGGAGGCTGAGGTGCCTGCAATCTATTGAGAAGGGGAATCCCTGAGATGGAAAAGTACAGTAGAGAGCAATGGTGCTGGGAAGGCTGTGGTCTCATGTCAGTGAGCTCTGTACCTGGCCTGCATCAGGGGAGGAGAAGGCGCCACTGGGACTGGAAATTGGGCCTAAAAGTGCATTCCTCCTTGAAGCAAGGAGGTGGTAGTTTTTGAAGTCAGTGAGAGATAGGGGTTGTAGACTCTGGTGAGAAAGGGGAGAAGTAGCTCAGGCTAGACTCTAGTCAGCAGAATGCTTGGAGAAGAGGAGCTGATTTGAGACTGTGGCAGCCAATAGTCCTAGCAGCAATGAATGCTTAGACTCAGTTAAGTGGAACCACCAGGCAAGCACACTAATTAACATATATATGTTCATTCTACTCTACTCTACTCAACTCTACTATACTATATCTACTATATCAGTACATGGGTATATTTATTATTGTGCAGTTCAATGCTATACTCTCTCTTCATCCAACTAGTTGTGTTCAGATCAAGCATTATGACCAACACACACACACACACACACACACACACACACACACACACACATATACACACACACACACACATATGTACATCAGAAAACGGCCAGGGCCTATTACAAAATCTCATGGTTTTTACACACAGACTCCAAACCTTTGGCATTTCTTTTCCTTGCCATAGGCTGATGGCTCTCTTAGATGGGTCAGGGTGCACTCCACTCCCCCCTACAATACTTAATGATCAGGAATTTAGCCAAAGTGTGAGTAGACTTCCGATTTTCCCATTATCAATGGAAGTGACATCAGCTTCAGACTTTTAGCATCGATGACTTACGGTATTTTGCAAGTTGATTCATATTGAATCAGTTTTTATTAAATAGTACCAGACAAGCATACTTCCTCATTAAGTAGAAAAACAAACCAGAGAGAGATCCAGTCTAGATCCCAAATTTTAACTGTAATTCAAGAGTGAAGTTTTTTTAACATCAAGCATAAAAAGAAACGGAATAATACAATGTTAGCATCCTAGGAATTACGGTAAGGATAACGCACCGCTAAGGTGCAGACGTAAGGAAGATGAGAAGGAATCATGATGAACTACAAGATCTTTCCTGAGAGCAGCAGGGTAGCATTAGAAGGAAAGGAAAACACTTTGCTCAAAATTGATTCCATATTTCGTTTGCGTGTGGGGTGTGTGGTGGGGGTGGTGTATGGGTACGTGGGACAGTGGGTGTGTGTACCTGTTTGCACATTCAAAGGCTCGATAAGGCCTTTATCTGACCTGGTCTATCACTGTCAGGCTTATTACCCCAAGACAGGGTGTTTTGTTGAACTTGCTGGCAGGCTCGAGCCCCAGCTATTCTGTTGTCTCCTCCCCAACAGTCTAAGGTGATGGCCGTGCAAAGATTGCGGGATTGGAACTCCGGTCTTCATGCTTATGTAGGAAGCATGTTTCCCCACCAGGCCATCTCTCCAGTCCCTGATGCTACAATGTTATATGATTTATACACATGGACATATAAAATAGGGACTATAGAGTACAAACTGTTTTGTAACCTCTTTGTTAACATTTTTATCTGTTATAAGCTTCCTCTCCAAAAACACCTGTAAAACACACCTTGGGATGGAAAGCCTTTCATTTTATGAACGTGGCACAATATATCTAGTTAATCTATAAAATGCATAGTTTACTCCCAGTGCAGTGACACTCTGATTTTAATTTTATCCTGGAACAAAGTATTCTGCATAAACGTTCTACATTTTGAGTATTAAGTTGCAGAACTGCCTTTGACTTTGGATGAAATTTTGGTTTTTGTCCTGAGCACATTTTTCCTAACAGTTGTTTCTTAACAGCATGATGATTCATGTGATAGGGACCTTTGCTATTTAAACACACAATCTTATTTTCAAACTTATTAACAAATATGGATGCCTGCAACAGAGTTTTCCACCCTGAGACTTCTAAAGTTAAGGAAATTGGTATAATCTTATTTCCACAGGAAAATTCAAGCAAAGCCACAATAAAGCCATTATACGAGGCAGCGAGCGACTCCAAGAAATGGCTTTTAATTAAAGAAAACACAAAAAATGACAGTTAATCACCAGCTTTGTATGCAAGTCATTTGCTACTGAGAAAGCTTGAGAAAGACTTAAGATCTAAATGTCAGTACAAAGCCCACCGTTGTTCAGACTCTCAGGTTCTGAATCAGGTGTTCCCAGGTCTCATGTCCCAGCCAGTGGCTGTAGCTTCCAATTTTAGCCCATGGAAGGAGTGTCTTATGTTTCTATATGTCCCAAGGACAGAAACTCAAGGAAAACAATGTAAAAATTCACATGAAGATAGATTTAGGCCCATGGGTATTGTTTTCTATTATTTTGAGATCTTCAAATCTAAGACAAAGCACACACACACACACACACACACACACACACACACATGCACCATACACTCATGCATGCACCCCCATATAAAAACACACACCACAATGCACACATACATACCCACACACCCACATGCACCACACACTCACATGCACATGTATGTGCCCCAAACAAATGCATAATACATGCATACACCACACACATATACCACATACAATCATACACTCCTATATATACACCACACACACACACACACACACACACACACACACACACACACTCTTGGAGTTAATACAATGCAAACTATTGAACTCTTATCAAATGTCTGTTTCTAAATTCATCTGTATCACCACGTGTTGGATTTTGCCTTTGTGTATGTTAGCTTTTGGCATAAAACGAGGGATTAAATTAGAACGGAGAGCAAGTCACAGGCTGTCACTGTTAGAAAGTACTTTGTTGACTCAATCCAACCCTTCATTTTCTAAACAGGAATCCCAGTCTCAAGAGGTTAAGTGCCTTGTCTGGGTGGAATAAACAGCACGGGATAGAGGGAAGTTTATGGCAGATCATTTAATATCTGAATCCTCCTAATCTCTGCACAGAGGTCATCTGTGAAGCTTATAAACTCGTGATTATACAAACAAAGCTCGATAATGTGAACAGTGTAACTAAAACCAGTTTTTTAAAGGTTGCCCCAAATTGGCAGTTAGCTCAGCGCATCTGAACGCTCCTTTAAAAACAAAAGGGCTGTTTTGGTTTTCATCCTTTGAGCATAAATTCAAACCATGATCTATCTTTCCCAAATCTACATCTGCCTGCTCTCAGACTCACTCTTGTGGATAAAAGCATTGCTAAAAATAGGAACACACACACAAAAAAGACGCAGACAAGAAGTAACACTGCGGTAAGCAAACTACGGCTGGGCAGCCTGTGCTGTTTATTAGATTCAGATCTTAAAATAGGAGCGGGGATAATCTTGTGGACACAGCCTTATTTTGAAAGAAAATACATTATTTCAAACAGCAGTTTGTCCTTGGGGATGATGTTAATTCAGCTTGGCAGCCAAGTTACTTTGCAGAGGTCACAGCATAGCAGCAGATAAACTTGCAAGGGACACCCTTGTCGGATTCATTTGACTGAAAGCTCATGGCCTCCATAGCACCAGAGCCTGCAGACAATCTTCTTCAGAGGTCTAGCAAGGTGGAACGTGGGGAGAGTATGCTCTGTTTCCGATCATTATCTCTGACGTAGATTTTGGGAGGATTACGTGGTAATAGCGGTTAGGATCAACGTTGCAGTGGGGATGGGGCCTTAGAAATGGCACCAGGCTGAAAAAGACAAGTCTGGGGATGAGGGGTGGAGTTTTCTTGGCTGCTTGATGGCTTTCATTGTAGACATTGGCTTCCTCCCCACCCTCACCCTGTTTCTTCTATTTCTCTTGCTTTTAAGTGTGTGGTGTATAGTTCATGCAGGTACATGTGGGTATGCACATGCGTTCATGCATACCTCTTTGTGTGTGTGTGTGTGTGTGTGTGTGTGTGTGTGTGTGTGTGCTGCATGCTCAAATAGAGAAGCCAGAGGTTGATGTTCCCTATCTTCTTTAATCACTTTCCCCCCCTTAATTTTTTAGACAGGGTCTCTAGGTGAAGTCTGGAGCTCAGGATTTGTTTAGGCTTGCTGGGCAAAAAGTCCCAGGGCTCTGTGTTCTGCGCCAAGCACCCAGCATTAGGTTTCCAGGCAATTGCTCACCACCATGCATGGCATTTTTACACGGGTGCTAGAGATCCAAAGGAAGTCCTCATGCCTGCACGGCACACACTTTACTGACTGGACCATTGCTGCATGTGGATATGGACTTTATTAATTGAAGTTCCTAGAGAAGTGTATCTGAGGGTGAGGGATAATCACCCCACTGTCTCACACTGACTGTGACTACACTTATCTCTCCTACTCACTGAAAGGCGCGAGATGCCAGTTACATAACTGCACCATTATTTTTGCTCCTAAAAGCATTTCTAAAGGGAATAAGACTGCCCTTAGGATCTTAAAGATTACAATGTTAGCGCCAAGGATCAGTACGAAGAATTTCTACAGAGGGCCGTGTGAGTCTTCAGCGTAGCTGGTCATGTAGTGTGTTGTAAGTACTCACCTTTGTTGTTGGGGAAATTTCTCCAGGCAGAAAGGAAAGAGACCAGAGTGCCAAGCTTTGGTAACATTTACTTACCAAAAGAAGAAGCAAGACAAATCCATAATTTGCAATCCTGGCTAGAGGACACTGGCCTATTTCATATCTACCATATGCAGGGTTCTTTGCCAAGGTCCTTGGGTAGACATCTAAGAATTATCTTCAGTTCCTTTCTCTCTCTCTTTTTTAAAATTTTTTATATTTCATCAGTAATGAGTGCCATTGATTCCAGTTCTTCAATATTTTCCTATTATCTCTTCATGAGGGACACTTGGACCAACTTTTTATTTTTATTTATTTATTTATTAGATATTTTCTTTATTTGCATTTCAAATGTTATCCCCTTTCCATGTTTCCCCTCCAAAAGGCCCCTAGTTCATCCCCCCCTTCCCCTGCTACTCCCGCCTACTCCCGCTTCCCTGTCCTGGCATTCCCCTATATTGGGGCATCGCACCTTCTCAGGACCAAGGGCTCTCCTCCCTTTGATGCCCGACAGGACCATCCTTTGCTACATGTGCAGCTGGAGCCATGGGTCCCTCCATGTGTACTCTTTGGTTGGTGGTTTAGTCCCTGGGAGCGCTGGGGATACTGGGTGGTTCATATTGTTGTTCCCCTTATGAGGCTGTAAGTACCTACATCTCCTTTGGTCCTTCCTCTAGCTCTTCCATTGGGTACCTTGTGCTCAGTCCAATGGTAGGCTGAGGGCATCTACCTCTGAATTTGTCAGGCATTGGCAGAGTTTCTCAGGTGACAGTCATATCAGACTCCTGTCAGCATGCACTTGTTGGCATCCACAATAGTGTCTGGGTTTGGAACTGTATATGGGATGGATCCCCAGGTGGGGTAGTTTCGAGTTTCAACCCCATCTATTCCATGCCTTCTCACAATGCTTCCTTAGCAGTACAGGCAATAGTCGGAAGTGGACTTGCTTTATGTGTTGGCAAATGATAAATCTCTTGACTCTTCCTATAGCAGAGTACACACTCCCGAGGATAAAGATTTTGTCTCTCCTCTTCTTCTTCCTTCTCTTCCTCCACCTCTTCTTTCTTTTCTTTTGTCAACTTGGAGTCCATTAAGGAAATTCTGTAGGGCGTATTTATCCATGAGCATGGGTAGAGAAGGAAAGGCATGTAAGAAGACAGTAGTCGAAGCCCCGAGTGGGCATGTCAGGCCTCTCAAGAGGCCAGTCTCACTTCTGGAGGTCCTAAACTCCCATAAACCCCAGTCCATCCATAACTCAGATTCTGGAGTCATTGTATCAGCCAAGGCGCATCAGGGAAGAGATAACACACTTAAAGTAAGAGAGACAAAGGTGAACTTACTGAAACAGGGAATTTTAGAGAGTCCTTGTAGGTGGGAAGAAGGCAAAGGAATAGCACAGTGTTGTTTGTAAACCCAAGGCTTCTATGGGATTGGGCTATCACAAGAACCTAAGAAAGGAGGGGCTTCTAGAGACATGCTCCATGACAGGAGAAAAAAGGAGCCCATCAGTGGCAGCCTCTAGGATGGGAGTTGGAGAAACTGTTCTCATCCCTCCCTCAGACTCCTGCTGGGACTCTGCACAAACCCAGCCAGCTTGCAGGAGGCAGGAAGTCAGTTCAGTTAGTATAATCCACACAGAATAGGACTCTGGAGGGTAGACATGACATCTGGTGCTATTATTCCTTTGTGGTCCTCAGCATCCATTCCTGTTTCCAGGAAATCCTTGTGTCTACCACAGGAGCACATAAAGCCCACCAGCCACTGAATCATGAGGGGGCAATGACAATTCTTTTACACCCATGCCTCATGCGAAAGCAAGAGTGGTCACTGGGGTTCTTTCTAAGGTAGCAGGAAACAAAAGAAACACAATAGCAGCTGACATCCATGACTTGTGGGCACAGCACAAGTTGACCAATAGCCATTTGTGTGTGTGTGTGTGTACTTGAGTGTGTGCATGAATTGTGTGGACACTCATGTGAAGGTCAAAGAACAACCTTGAGCATCCATCTACTTCTCTCTCTCTCTCTCTCTCTCTCTCTCTCTCTCTCTCTCTCTCTCTCTCTCTCTCTCTCTTTGGTATTTTAAGACAGGGTTTCTCTGTGTAGTCCTGGCTGTCCTGGAACTCACTCTGTAGACCAGGCTGGCCTTGGAACTCAGAAATCCGCTTGCCTCTGCCTCCCAAGTGCTCGGATTACAGGCGTGCGCCACCACCGCTCGGCTCATCTACCTCTCTTTAATACAAGAGTCCCTCACTGTCCTGAAATTGCTATATAGGCTAGCTGGCCAGTGAATCTCAGGGCTCCATCTTTTTCCACCTCGGGATGATAAGCGGGCAGCTGTGCCCTACCCCCCTCAGCCTTCTGAGCAGGAATTTGCAGACCTCAGTGCTAGCCACAAGTCTCCCCCACTTAGGGTGGAGTGTTTGGACCAAAGTGAAGTCCATTGTTCTTCCAGATCTACAGTTTCCTGAATTAAGCAGGCTACCCTGTGGGGCAGTGGAGCAGTGGAGCCAGCACCTGCTGAGCAAGGAGCGGTTCTGCAGACCTGTTTCCAGCCTTTGGGGGAAGGGTCCTCCCTACCCCCTATATATTTGGAGACCCCCCCCCCCCATTAAGCTTTGAGCCTTGATCAGAAAACCTATTTGTCTTGGCTTCAATTTCCTCTTGCCACCCCTTTTTATCCCCAGCTTTCCTTCCAGGTAACCTGGTAACCCGATCTGTGTAACTGTGGGCAGTTACAGGCAGCATTACACCTTGCTTTGTCTTTGTTGACTATGAACTCAGGTCCTTATGCTTGCAAGGAAAACACTTGAGCAGTTGAACACCCATCTCCTTCCAGGGTGCTTTTTTCTATCTCATGTTCTATTCCTGTCTCTTTGTCTTTTTGCCAGCACTGCAGTTGGTCAGGGATTCTCTCCTGGTAACATAAACTTTCATTCTTCTAAGATCCTCAGATAAATAAACAAATCAGTCTCAGCCTCTTAATGTGAGTGTCTGTTTCCTGGGGTCACTTTGGAGACTAATAATAGATGCAGCAGGACACACGTGCCCACTCAAATGTAATTCAAGTAGCAATTAATAAAGAGACAATCACAAAGACTAGAAGAAGAGCCAGACTATAGCTTCTGAATTCTACACACTATCAAGGAAGAAGTTGGTCCCATAACCCAGGAGTCATGAAAACTATGTTTCCAGAGCTACTCATTGGATGGCGAGACAGAGTCATCCCAAAGTGATCCAGGAGAGCAAAACCTGGGGGATGCATCCTCACCTGAATGTTCTTTCTTCCCGATGCTGCTGCTGTCTCTACTTGTTTAATCTACACAGGCACTATAGGGGGGAAGATTCTTGGTATGGTCATGCACAATAGCTTCTTTTGTTGTTGTTTAGAGACATGGTTCTAGGATGGCCTGCAACTCACTGTATAGCTGTGGGGCCAGGGTGGCCTGGAGTCTCCATCACCCCTGCCTTTGGTATGCCAGGATGGTAAGTACAAGCATGACGCCTGGCTATCCTCAGAGCTCCTTAAGGGCAGGGAACAAGTAAAGAAAGGCGAGAGGACAAAGGAAAGATCTCTGGGCATGGATATTCCCCAAACACAAGCCAAATGATTCCTCCATCCCCTCCTCTCTGTGTCTCTGTCTCCATCTCTCTCTGTCTCTGCCCCCACTTTCCTATCTGCCCTTTTAAACAAAGTCTTCTCCTGAGGCCCAGGTTGGCTGTGGATTCACAGCAATCCTGTTGCTTATATTCCTGTGGCCCACTGGTAGTGTCTCTCTCTCCAACCCACACTTTCTAGGCTCCTTATAATGTTGTCTTGCTTCTCTTGTGAATCTGTGTGAGCCCTTGTTTTAAATTCTTTGCACAAGAGACCAAGGACTGACCTAGCCATGTCTGGACCAGATCTCAACCACCGATCATGTATGACCAGTGAGAGGCTCACGCAAATGATTATTGGAACTGAACAGAATTCCATTTTTGATGACTTCCCATTATTGACAAAGTAAAATTCAAACTAGTTTAACCAATATTTAAATACTCATAGTTTTTTCATCATCACATCTATCCTGCTATGATTTTTATGTATTTTTTAACCTATATTGTGTGAAATTTGTTTTCCTTTGTAACTCAGTAAACAGTTATACCTCATGTATTTTTACAACTCCATTTAAAATTCTCTCTTTGGGTAAAAGGTACATTAAATCATAGTTCTCTTTGAGAATTATTTCTTCAGTTCATTAGCCCATTTACTGTTTGGATGCTTTAGTTTTTGCAGAAATATAAATGGCCAAGAAATATGTGAAAAAGTCTTCAGGACATCCGTAGCTATCAAGAAAACGTAAATTGAAATTGGTTTGATATCCTATCCAACCTCCGTCAGAATGGCCGTCATTAAGAAAACATTTGACAACAAAAACTGAGGAGTTGAGACTGGCAGCCATTATTCCCTCCTGGTGGCAACGGAAACTTTATGCAGCCACTATAGAAATCAGGAAGGAGATCCCTCAAAATTCTGAATATGGAACAGAATTATGACTGAGCTAAACTACTCTCGGTTATATATATATATATATATATATATATATATATATATATATATCCGAGAGTAGTTTAGCTTATATATATATATATATCTTATATATACACACACATGCTTATTGCTGTACTAGTCACAATAGCTAGGAAATGGAGCCAGCCAAGATGTCTGTCAATGAATAAACAAAATGTGATACATCTACACAATAGAAATTTATGCAATCATAAAAAAAAACCAACCAAATACAACATTTTCAGGGAAAAAAAGGGCGCAACTGAAATGACTGTTAAATGAAATAAGCCAGACTGATAAAGACAAAATATTGCTCTATATTTGAGCAATATTTAAAACATTATGTGTGTGTGTGTATGTGTGTATCTATATATGTGTGTTTGTACATCATGAAACTACAGTTTCACTCCTAAGAGGGGAAGATGAGATCTTACGGAAGGTAGAAAATTGAGAGAGTAATAGAATGCATGTAATAGGAGAGAGGAAGCAAGAAATAACTGGGGAAAGGAAAGGAGCCAGAGGGAGGGAGGGAGGGGGCATGGAGAAGGAGAGCAAATGAGAACACAGTACAACAGTGCACATATATGAAGGCATCATGATGGAACTCACTGGGTTTTTTGTTAGCCTGAAAGAGTAATTAAACTATTGTTAAAAATAACCATAGTCTCTCTTTTTTTTTGTTTAAGGTCAGAGTTCCCCCTTCCCTCCTCTCATTGTTCTACTGCAGCAGACTTTCCCCTAATGCACTGCATTGTGTTCTTGAGCCATATTAGGTACTCTGGTTATACCATCTAATTCTCATGGGAACATAGCAGTACAGCTATTTTTATTCTGTATTATGAATAACGAGAAGTGGCTGTAACCACCTTACTCCACTGATGAATCTTAGCTTAACTAATGGCTACAACCCCAATGCAGGAAGCTTCCTGATGTAACATGATGTGAGGCACAGAATTGTCCTCTAAAGGATTCCCGCCACAGTACTTAGTGCAGATCTAATCATGTCTGTACATCTGACAAACTGGCAGGAAATATGGAGAACAGAGAATCCTGATGAAATATGACAAAGAAAAGAGAGGGCCAAAATATGAAATCCAACCTCCTTTAAGGCTACAGTCCTGAGGTCAGTCAAATATTAATTTTCCTGAAGAAAAAGAGAGTATTTTAGATGAAGAGATACAGTGCATATAATCACCAAACATAATGTGTATTCTTTGCTGGGATCTCTGTTTGTCCATAGTCATTAAACATATAGCATCTAGTGTAGCCCAAGCTTATTTTGTCTGTTCAAGGCTATACAGATGTCCTTGCCCAGTCCATCCATGTCGTTGTGGTGCACACTGTTCTCATACTAGCTGTCTGTGCTAAAGGTTCTTGATTATCGGAGACAAAGGCTCTTGAGTAGTAGAGGCTCTGTCTGGAGCCTTCTTTTGGCCTATCCAAGTTCATAGGGGGCTGGAACAGGGGTGTTAAATGTAGTCCTCAGCCAATAAAGGAAAGAATGGAACATAGTTATTTTGAGTGAAATGCTCTGAGAAATTTGGTCTACCTTTTCCCAGGAGTTAAAGTGGGATTTATTTCCCACTTTAATACTTTCATACTTTCCACGGAAGTATGCTTTGATTAGCATAGCCTCTGTGGATTTGCTTCCACCTCTGTCTTACATTCCCATTCCTCGGATGTTTTCTGAGCTCACTTGCTAAACAAGCCATCCTTTTTTTTCAGGAAAACTGTGATGCAGTTACTTTCTCCAAGCAGGCAGGACATGACTACTGTAATCATGAAGCAGAGTGACCTCAGTGACCTGCAGAAGCTAAGTCACCCCAAGGAAATAAGTAAACATCACAGCTACTGGCTATGCCGTTTGGTTATAGTCATGAGGCTGTTAGCACTTCCTTGAGGAAGAAAGTGAGAAGGGCATGAGACCCTCCCTGAGATTCCATTCACCACTCTCCAGAACCATGCAGTTTGGGGGTATGCTAGGCTACATAGGAAATGGAAGATTGACTGGGAGCTAGAACTCTTCAGTGGTACAACAACCTATCAATCAGACATTCTGGAGGTGGGACTTCCTGGCAGTGTAGCAATCTTTGAGTAACACATGCTCAAAAATCTTATTGGTTTACCAACCTGGGCTTGTGCAGAATAATCCTTTCTTTAATCAGTTGGTGCCCTCTCTATTTGAGAAGATTCTTTGTAAATCTCTCCCCAGGAAATTTCATACAACAAAGCTCATGCCAAATTTGACCTGTTCACTAGATGTTAACTCATGGGTAAGCATTCAGTGATAGAGTTGGTAAGAGGTTATGTGACACATTCATAGGACTGGGCTTCGAGGTCACATAAACCTAAGTCCCAGGTCACATAAGTATAAGTCCCTGGCTTTTTCATGTCATGATTGCCTGACTTGAATCAACCAATATTCTTATTCTTGCCTTTATACTTTAAGCTTACAAACATGCACAGGTATGGGTGATGCTTTCTTTTATGTCATTTCTGGTACATGACTTATTTATGATCACCTATGAGGGTTCATAAATTCATAAATTTAGGTAATGATTCTGAAGTAACTCAAGGATAGAGGTAGGGATTGCATGGATAAAGTCTTGTATGTTCCTTCTATGCAGAACAGACAGACATATCTATGTCTTTTCTCAACAGCAGAGTTCACTGAATAATAGTAAATTCACAAGCTGTATCAGTTTTGGTGGCTACAATTTACGATAGAATCAAGATTCCCTTTGATAGCTATCTCAGCTATTACAGATTCTTTAATTCAATGTTAATTATGATTTGTCTATCTGTCTTACAGAAGACCTACAACGGTCATAAAGAGTTCAAAAGGTTTTATAGTGGCAGAGGAGGGAGGGTAACCATAGTGAGGTCCAAGCGGCAGACAAATGGATGGATGATGGAATAAGGATGGATGGCAGGATCGTAATATGCCATCCTGGGCATACACAAGGCTAAGTGAAGAAGCACTCTCAGGTGAGGCTATATGCATAGCCAGACACTCTCCATTAATTTCTACATACATGCACACACACACACACACACACACACACACAGAGAGAGAGAGAGAGAGAGAGAGAGAGACAGAGAGAGACAGAGAGACAGAGAGACAGAGAGACAGAGAGACAGAGAGACAGAGACAGAGACAGAGACAGACACAAACAGCAGATTGGAGGAACCAACACAATTATAGTTTTAGGTATCATTTTTCAAAGGACTTATTTTTATTATGTTTAGTTATGTTTATGTGTGTCCATGTGTCTGTGTATATGAACATGAATATAGGTGCCTGCGAAGGCCAGAGGTAGCAGCTTCCCTGGAGCTGGAGTAAGAGATGCCACTGAGCCAACTTATATGGGTGCTGGTCCCCTGAAATTTCAGTACTCTCTGAAATGGCGAGGCAGCTTTCAGGTCCTTAAGTAGCTTTGTAAAATAATGGATCTGGGTTTAAAGGACACCTGATATCAGATTCATGTTTTCCAAGTCATGTTGATTAGAAATATGGACACAATTGTTCTTTAAAAAGGAAAAGCACTCCTTCTCTGGAATGAGCTGAGGGGGGAAACCCAAAAAGCACTGGACCATGAGGTTCTTAGTCCTTCCCAGGATATGCACAGAGCATTGCCATTTCTGTTCATACAGCACGCGTTTTTCTTGGGCATGAGCTGTTTCTTACATGAAGCCCAGATGTGAAAGGGCTTCCGATCTTTCTCTACCAACTGGATTCTTTCATTTGTGAATCTTGATATTTTACTCTCCAGTCCCTACTCTACCTTCCAGATTTCATATCTATTGCTATTGTACTTGTTCACGTCGTGTTTAGGTAGCCATATCATTGTAGTATATGGGGGAAGTTTCCCTGTCATTTCTAGAAGACACAATCTCAGTATATTTCCCTGTCCACTGACTCTTAAAATCTTTCTAACTCTACTTCCCTGATAGTCCCTAAGTAGGTGTTATATTGTAAATGTCTCATTTGGGGCTGGGCACCTCATGATCACTTGTTTTCTGCATTTTGACCAGTTGTGGTTTTGTGCAACAGACTTTAACTGTTGCAAATCGAAGTCTCTTTGATGAGGGGTAGAGCTACACTTATCTGTGGATATAAAGACAAATACTCAGAATGAAGGTAGGTATGCTGGTTTAGTAAGGGTGGTAATAAACTCTTTCAGATCCATGACTGCATTAGCCCTAGATAGTTGGCTAAATTTTCAGGACCAATTGGAGAGATGCTGGTTTTTACCAAGATATAAATGCCACTATTTGTACCCGTTGGATAATTGCATCATACTGGTCATTATTCTTCATAGGCATCATAGCTAGGTAGGATTGTTGCCTCCTTTCTTTGGAAGCCTGCATAGTACCTTTTGGTATTGTGAAAGCTAGTCCTCAGGGAGGAGCATTTTAGGTCAGATTCAGTACAGATCCTCTGTGTCCTGTGTTCAAAATATATGGAGTGTTCAGTACCAGGGATTTAATCTTCAACTTAATTAACCAAGGGCAATGACAACAGATTATATTATTTTAGAACTCTCTTGAACTCTCTTGAACAAAAACTCTAAAGGGGGTTTCTCATGCCTGACATTAGATTTTCAGTTAGGTAGTCTATGACTCTTGTGTGTGTGTGTGTGTGTGTGTGTGTGTGTGTGTGACAATTGTCAACCAAAGTTAAGTGAATAACTTCATTTAGACTCTATATGTCTATGCCTATGTCTGGGTTTACACACAAACTCATACATAATTTTAGGAATTCTGTTCTGTATTGAAATGAAGAATCTCTGTGCTGAATATGGTGATACTTGCCTTTAATTTTAGCAGTTGAGGGGTAAAAGTAGGAAGATCTGTGAGATTGAGGTCAGCTTGGTCTGCATAGGAAGTTCCAGCCCGCCGGGCGGTGGTGGCGCACGCCTGTAATCCCTGCACTTGGGAGGCAGAGGCAGGTGGATTTCTGAGTTCGAGGCCAGCTTGGTCTACAGAGTGAGTTCCAGGACAGCCGGAGCTACATAGAGAAACCCTGTCTCGGAAAAAAAAAAAAAAAAAAAAGGAAGTTCCAGCCCACCTAGGCCTCCCCTAGTAATCCATTCCTGTGAATAATGTTAGGAAAGAAAGGATACTAGGCCATCTGTGGAATGATTTTTCAGTGAGAAATTCACATAGAAGTCAGTGATTTATTTAACCTTTCCATAAATCAATTTTGAGGTCAACCTAAGAACTTTAGGTTCTCCAGCTTACTTTCTCTTCCCACTCTTGGAGTCTTCTTTCCAATACCGGGCCCAATGCAATCAGGTTTCACAAGCCAAGCACACTGCAAGGTTCCCTTAATGCTCTCTTACTGTGGATCTTTTCTGTGCACTTTCAACCAGCTCATGATCATTAAGAGGTGAACAACTGATAAGAATTCATTCTGTTTCCATTGAAAATGTACACTGGAGAGAAATTAAGTGCTGTGGACTGAGGCGCCCCTAGGTTTTTAACCAGGGCCATGTAGCTTAGTTTTGTTGCTTTGAACAAGTCACTTTACCTCTTTATCTTATTTTTGGATTTTATTTTATTTTTTTATTTATTTTTTGGATTTTTTAAATTATAATATGATTACATTTCTCCCTTCCCTTTTCTTCCTCCAAACTTTCCCATTGATGATTCTTTGAGCTTTTTCAAATTTATGGCCTCTTTTTTACATTAATTGTTGTTACTCATGTATGAGTCAATGTAAATTACAACACATTATCTCATACATGTATGAGTTAGTATAAATCTATATTTCTAAGTACATAAAACAACCTCAGTCTATATAATGATGTATATATGTTTTCAGGGATGACCATTTGGTATTGGATAACCAATTGGAGTGCTATTTCCTCAGAAAACTGTCTCCTGAGCTCATTATTCTTTAGTTGCCTATAGTTCTTTGTGTAGGATTGAAACCTCATGGGCCTTCTTCTTTCCACATTAACATGTCTGATATCGTTGTTCAAATCACATTTAGGCTATCACACTGATAAGACTTTATGGGTGCAGCTTCTGACATTACCAAGAGACACAAGCTCACAGCAAACACCCTGGACTTCTGGCTCTTATAATCTTTCCACTCCTTCTTCAACAATGATATATGCCCTTAGGTTCAAGAGCTGTGTTATAGGTGTATCAGTTGAGACTGGCCTCCATTCTACAACTGTGAATTTTGATTGGTTGTGACTTTCTGTCCTGGTTTCTGTCTGCTGCAAAGAGACATTTCCTTGATGTGGGATGAGGACTACATTTATCTGTAGTTTGAAGGACAGATATTTAGAATGTAATTAGGGATTCTGATGGCTTAGTAAAGTGGCAGTTTTAAGTTCTCCCCTAAGATCCATACATGCACTAGCCCTGGGTAATTGGTTAGTTTTCCAGTACCAGGTATGTAGATCAGACTTTGAAGATAAAGATAAGATAAAGATAAAGATAAAGGTAAAGGTAAAGGTAAAGGTAAAGGTAAAGGTAAAGGTAAAGGTAAAGGTAAAGGTAAAGGTAAAGGTAAAGGTAAAGGTAAAGGTAAAGGTAAAGGTAAAGGTAAAGGTAAAGGTAAAGGTAAAGGTAAAGGTAAAGGTAAAGGTAAAGGTAAAGGTAAAGGTAAAGGTAAAGGTAAAGGTAAAGGTAAAGGTAAAGGTAAAGGTAAAGGTAAAGGTAAAGGTAAAGGTAAAGGTAAAGGTAAAGGTAAAGGTAAAGGTAAAGGTAAAGGTAAAGGTAAAGGTAAAGGTAAAGGTAAAGGTAAAGGTAAAGGTAAAGGTAAAGGTAAAGGTAAAGGTAAAGGTAAAGGTAAAGGTAAAGGTAAAGGTAAAGGTAAAGGTAAAGGTAAAGGTCAAGGTAAAGGTAAAGGTAAAGGTAAAGGTAAAGGTAAAGGTAAAGAGAATGAGAATTGTTGATTACCACCATGTATGCATGGCACTATCATACCCTTATTGCTATTGTGGTTCACAGGCATAAAAGCTGGGTAGTACTGTTAGTTGCTTGCTTCCTTCGCAAGATTTCATGCTATGTTCTGGTATCATTGTGGGGGTGGGAGAGTAGAGGAAAAAGAGAGGGGGAATAGTTAGTAGGGAACTTTAAATTTCTATCCCATGTTCTGCCTTGTTTATATTTTATAAGCATGGCTCATTTTTTTTTCAAGATAGGGTTTCTCTGTGTAGCTCTGGCTGTCCTAGAACTCACTCTGTAGACCAGGCTGGTCTCAAACTCAGAAACCCACCTGCCTCTGCCTCCCAAGTGCTGGGATTAAAGGCATGTACCACCACTGTCTGGCCGCTCATTTTTATAATATGGAAAAGCAACGGTACACTATTAGACTCATAAAATTATTACAATGTAGCATTGAGTACTTTGAATTAGGCTTAGAGTGTTTCATGTGGAGTCTCATAATTTAATTCCTAACCTAAGATTTGTAATATTTAGCAGGTTTTAACCAAAGAGTTGTATAGTTTTGAGAGTTAATTCCTTGTTTATACTCAATAATGGAAAAAATGAGAGAGAAAAAAACATCACAGGAAACTGATGTAATATGTAAAAGGCTCTCAACACACACATGTGCACCTACATTCAAGTGCACACATGAACACACACACACACTTTTTATAATGCTAGATATAAGAAATTCTGGTCAGAATAGGTTCATATACTTCCAAGCTTCATTGTGATCAAAGCTTTGCTGTCAT
Source organism: Apodemus agrarius (assembly GCA_964023405.1). Taxonomy (NCBI): domain Eukaryota; kingdom Metazoa; phylum Chordata; class Mammalia; order Rodentia; family Muridae; genus Apodemus; species Apodemus agrarius. The sequence continues at coordinate 50,936,878 of OZ030017.1, read as the reverse complement.
TGTGTTCTCTTCAAAGAGCTTCATTTTTTTTTCTTAGAAGACTGTGGAAGAAAAAGATTGCCTTGTCTCAAGGCCAGTAGCTGTTGCATAATATTTTCCTCTAACCAATCTGGAATATAGTGGGAAAGAATTTCATAATTTCCTTTTGGTTGTCTGTATGTAGAAATGCATTGCAACTACCGGAATGTGATCTATTAATAGGCAAATCAGTTCAATAAATATAATAAGGTTCACAGTTTGTGTGTGTGTGTGTGTGTGTGTGTGTGTGACTCCCAGATTTTAATTTCAGTACTAAAATGAAGGAAACTGACTATTCCATATTATACTTTCAATTAAGGGAATCATTAATTATTGATTCGGATACATGGGGAAAACATACGTGATGTACCCATGGTAAAGTACTGGGAAACATGACCTCTGGATATTGCTAAACTTGTACAAAACTTCTAAATAAAACATTCCTATCTCTGTTATGTTTGCCAAAATAATGAATCACAGTGGGCTGCTGTCGGTACTAGCAGCCAGTGACGTGTGTTCCTTTTGCTTTCCCAAACGTTAGAGCGCGTGGCTGGAGTCATTATCACACAAACCAACCTCTTGGAGATTTGTGATACATAGCACAATTTATGCCTTATGGCTTTCTCAGAAACACCGGGGTGGACATTAATTGCTGACTCAGTTCAAATTTGTTGGACCATAAATAAAATATACATGCTGCCCCTTTTCCTCTCCTTTTGACCTTTTCCATATAACTTTGCCCACATGGCATGCCAGTGTGGGGCTGGTCAGATGATTTATGGAAACACTGGCAGATGTTTAAAACGCAATCAAACTTTGATGTACGTCACCACCTCTCCTGCCCACACAAGTTTTCATTTGTACCTGTTCATATTAATTGAACATGGGAATACTTGCCGAAATATTGAACCATTTTATGAAAGTTAAACTCTACATATTAATTGTAGAAATGTTTTAAGATACACAATAAATAAATAAATAAATAAATAAAACCTCAAAGAACAAAATTAAAATCAAAAACAAAAACAGAGCTGTGCTTTGTTCTACAGCCTAGACATAGGCTTTAATATTTTTCTTTTAACAAAAAAGAACAATTTCACTTGTTTATTGTTTTTTGCTTTGTAGGACAGAGTCTTACTCTGGAATCAAGGTTGGTCTTGGAACTACCAATGGCAGAGTTTTACCTCAGCCTCTATAACAGATCAAGGGTATAAGCTATTAGAGATGGCTCCACATAGATAATTTTGTATCCTGCATTTTTTCATATCATATATTGACACATTGTTTATACTAGACTACAAACTAAAATCTAGACTCGCTGGCAGACACCCGCATTTTCTGCACTTGGAGGCGGAAGGCAGGAGGAACAAGAGCTCAGTGCCTGCTTTGGCTATATAGCAGGTTTGAGGTAGCCTCTGCCACTGAGGTAGCCTCTGCCACATGAGACCCTGTCTCAACCAACAGCAATAAAACCAAACTAAACCAGAAAGCGTCATTGTTTTAAAACTGTAAAATGCTACACAATGGGACGTTCTACTCTGCTCCTCAGTCTCCCTTCAGCAGCCTGCCAAAGGCTGGGGCTCTGCCAAGGGAAGGTGAAGAATCTGTCCTTGACCTGGTTCAGGACGTTGTGATTCCCTAGTGTCCAAAGTGAGTGCTTTGTTGAGGAGAGAGAGAGAGAGAGAGAGAGAGAGAGAGAGAGAGAGGAGAAGAGAGATCCTAACTTTCTTGTTACTCGCTGATTAAGAGGCTCATGAAGCACTTACCTTGGGTAACAGTAGTCCTGAGCTGGGACTATAAAAATGTCACGTTCAAAGTTCTGCAGGGAAATAAGCTGAAATGTTACTTTACATTTCTGAAGTCTTTGCCCAGCATTGCAAGAAGTCTGGGCTTTGTTCATAGCTCCTCTGGGGGAGAAGCTGAGGCCATTTTGTGGAATCTTTACAAACAAATTAAAGAACTTTTCTTTTCTTTTCTTTTCTTTTCTTTTTTTTTTTTTAGCTGTTTGCAAGATTAAGGGGTTAGTAAATTAGTGAAAAGGCTCCATTCATGTTTTAGGGATTTGGTGTTAGAAACAAAACATGTGAGGAATTCTAAAGAAAAAAAAAGAAAAGAAAAGAAAGAAAGAAAGAAAAATAAAAATATACTTTTATGCAATTTCCCTTAAATACCAAGTATATTCTTTATTTTCCATGCCATAAAAGCAGCAGGGTGGGGGGTGGTCTGAGAGAGAGAGAGAGGATCTTTTGGTTATGCATGGCGATACAGACATGGATGTCAACAAAGAAACAGTTGGCCCAGCGGGATCCCGGGCACAACAGTTGTCTGGTACCAAACTCCATGCTGGGAGTGGGGCATCCCCTTGCATCCTATATTTAAACTTGGCACCTGCTAGGAAATCCCCTGGCAAGGCTTTGGAATCAGTGTCACAGCTGTTAATTTCCATAACGTGTTTTAGTTACTAGGCACTGCTGTGAGCTAGAGAGAAGAGGACCATATGGACGAGAGCTAGAGACTTTCAGAGTGATTTCACATGGCAGGCCACTTGGACGGGGTTCTACACAGTTTACTCCTTCCGTTCTGAGCTATAAGCATGGCCTTATGCAGACAGCATGGAATACAGCACTCTTCCCTGACAGGTTGTCATTCTGTGGCAGAGGCTTTCTAGTTTTTTTTTTAGAGATCCAGTAACGAACAAGACAAGACATGCTTTCAGTATAGATAATGAAGAACCAACTTCCTCATTTTTCTACTAAACTTAAGGATTGTAAGTAGAAAAATATGAGTCCTAGTGTGGTGACCTAGCAGAGGAGAATACCAGTAAGCATGGAGGTAAATAAAAAAGGAAACCATTGGAATATGATAAATGCAATGCAGAAATTAAAGCCCAGGCATTGGGAGTAACCGCTGGCTAGTTTATACTGGCAGTTAGGTAGACCGGTTTTTCCTTAATTTCTCTGTGCGTGTGCGCACACACACACTTACATATATGCATGTACCCATGGGGGTCAGAAGAGGGTGTCACATTATTGATACAAGGCAGCATTCATGAATTTGAAAGACATTATGGTAAATAAATTCAAAAAATAGATTTAAAAGCATACAGCAGCCTTTCTATTCTCTTTATAGGAAAAGGTAAGACTGTAGGAAAAAAAAAGCACAAATACCATTTGTAAAGCAAATCTGTGCTGGACAGGTCAAGGGAGTGCTTGACTGTGAAGAGGCAAAAAACGCCAAGTTATGCTTTAGATAGTCATGAGAATAATTACAAAGTGCTATGCATCTGTCTAAACCTAGAAAAGTTACACCTAGGAGTATTTTAATGTGTGTAAATTAAAAGTAAATCTAGAGAAAATATGCACAGACACTGATCTTATGATTGTAATAATATGTGTATGACTGACAGAGTAAATATTAAATACTACTAAAAAAAAAGAAAAAGAAGAAGAGGGTGTCACACACCTTTGAAAACTGGATTGGGGTCCTTTGGAAGAGCAGGAAGTGCTCTTGACCACTGAGCCATCTCTCCAGACCTTGGTAAGGAGATGGAATATAAACGGAGAACCAAATGCCTGCAAGGACACACCTGTGGAAATGCGGAGTAGCCGAGCAAGCCATAAGCTTATAGTTAGTTATAAGCAGCATTCAGGCCTATTGCCCAATGCTTCTTACTGTCGGGGAACTGAAGCAGGTGGGGTTGCTTGGTGACTATCAAGGGAACTGTGTAAACGGCCTCAGGGGAAAGCAAGTGCAGGGTAATCCAAAGTTTTATAGACTGAGTAAATGTTTATCCCAAATGTGAGACTACTGTGGGACAAGGCACATATTCATCTGCCCCATGTTTGCCGAGTGCCAGGTCTTGTGCATAATTTTGAAACACACAGATGTATCAGACATTTTATCTTAAAGGAGCTCCTAGTCTAAAGGGTGACTCTTTTTTTTTTTTTCATCTTTTACTACTCTGGACAATGGGAATACTCTGGACCATTGCCACGCATCTGGAATCTCTGTAGCTTCTTAAGAGACTGAAGCTCTTATTGTCTTCATTGCTATGGGTCTCCATCTGGTTGTATACAGGCTTTTCAAAGTACATAAAACACAAGAATATAATTATTTAGTATTCTACATACCTATGTTAGTTGACATAGGATGTAATAAAAAGACACGTAAGCGTTTTAGTACTTATAAAACCTGTCATATCTGAAAGATCGGTAGGCATGTAGCTTAGCCATGTGGGAGGATTTCTTAGCTTCAAAAATTCAAGTCTAAGTAGAGCATTGATGACAGTCCTTAGTCTATTTTACTGAATCAATGCATTTCCTGTGGCTTCCTGAAGGAGTATAGGAGAGGGGTTACTTATAGGAGGGTAGGTAAGATTTGCTCCAGGAGTATCCATGTCTCAAAGGCAAATTGCATCCTGAACAGTCCACCCAAGCATCCCTGGACAACAGTTCACCTGAGCATCCCTGGAGCTCCCTGCACAACCTGAAGGCAGATTGGCACATGGGAAAATCTCTGCCTTATTCATTATTACTGTTTATATAACCTTGGGGAGACTTGTGGCTCTTGTTTCAGGAGGTTTCTGAGACTATACAGTTTTGTTTACTTCCTGAGCCTTGTAAGTTTTGTTTACCCCCAGAGCCTTGTAAGTTTTGTTTATTTCATGAACTTTGTAAGTTTTGTTTACTTCCTGAGCCTTGTATATTTTGTTTACTTCCTAGTCTTATTGTGCCTTTATCCAGGAGTCAAATTTTCAATTCAGAGGACATGTCTGTACAATACTATCAAATGCAGAATAGTCCCAGAGTTCTCCAAAATTTCCTCATCCATCTTTACCAGTAACAACGGGCAATCATGGATCAGTTGTCTGTTCCTTTAATTTTGACTTTTATAGAACATTATGTAAACAGAATCATACACGTGACTAGTGCAGAATCTGTCTTCTTTCACTTATAGCACTGTGTTTGCTATGTTTTTGTGAGTATAGGTACTTTGTTCCTTCTTAACACTGAGTGATATTTTACAGTAGAGATATAGCACAGTTTCTCTATTCTTTTGCCAGTTGAAAGGAATATCTGAGTACTTTCCAGCTTTGTTGATTATGAATAAAGCCATTATCAACATTTTTGTATAGTTGTGAATGTTTTTCCACAGAAAATGTTGAGCAGTAAGCATCCAAGAGTGGGAATCCTATACCCTACGGTAAATGTATTTTATGAATGTGTCAGCCAGTTTTCCAAATTAGATGACATTTTATATTTTCACCATCAGTATATGTATGTTCTAGTTTATTCAGTTCCTTATGGTTCCTGATATCGTTCTTTTTATTTCTTTGTTTTTTACCCATTTAAAAGCTGTGTAATATTAGCTTTTTCTTATTTGTATTTGCATAGCCCTAATGACCTATGATGCAACTTTCCACACGTGCTTATTTGTTATCTGTGGACTTGGTGAAATATCTGTTCACATCTTTTTCTCCTTTTAAGAAAACTGGGTTGCTATTTTGCATTGAGAGTTCTTCACATAATCTAGATGTAAGTTCTTTTTTTTTATCTTATACATTGGATTTTATTTGCTAATATTTTGTTAAATATTCTTTAAAGATGTTGACATTCACAAGATATGTCTTTAGTTTTTCTTCTTATAAAACTTTGCTTGGTGCAGGGTCCCCAGTGGAAGGATAGGGACAACAACCCACCAACAAACTTTCAACCCAAAATTTGTCCTGTCTAAAGGAAATGCAGGGATAGAGCAGAGACTGAAGGAAAGGCCAACCAATAAGCAGCCCAACTCAAAACGCAATCCATTAACAAGCACCAATCCCTGATATTATTAATGATACTCTGTTATTCTTGCAGACAGGAGCCTAGCATAACTGTTAAGTTCTTTATTAGATAAATGTTTTGTCCCCAAATTCAGTGTGTTTTTCATAGTGTCTTTTAAACAAACTGAACATTATAATTATGATAAAATCTAATTTGTCAGTTTAGTTTTTTTTTGGTTTGCTTATTTGTTTGCTTTGGATTTTTGAGGCAGTGTTTCTCTGTGTAGTCCTGGCTGTCCTGGAACTCTGTACACTAGGCTGGCCTCGAACTCAGAAATCCGACTGCCTCTGCCTCCCAAGTGCTGGGATTAAAGGTGTGTGCCACCACCGCCCAGCAGTTTAGTTTTTTTTTAAAGATGTGTTTATTCTCTTATCTCACAAATAATTACCAATTATTTGTGACTGTGCACATTAATAATGACTGTGCACCTTGGAACTACTCTAGATACTGAGTAAACAAACCAATAAAGTCACCACACTCTCAGAATCCATGATTCATGATTTAATTTCTTTCCTTGCTTGCTTGCTTGCTTCCTCCCTCCCTCCTCTCTCTCTCTCTCTCTCTCTCTCTCTCTCTCTCTCTCTCTCTTTCTCTCTCTGTCAGTTTAGTTTTGTAAGATACAATTTTCAATTATGGTTAGAGAATGTTTAAAACACTATTTTTTTAAAGCTGAACACAACACTTCATTTTCATGTTTTTTTTTTCCTTTCCCTGACACAGGATGCCATGAAGCCTTGTCTGTCCTTAAGCTTGCCATGTTGCCAAGGTTATCCTTCAACCCCTGATATTTTTCCTCCACCTTGCAAACACTGACATTTCAGTCATGCATCGCCATATCTGGCTTAAAATTTTTGTTTAAACATTGTTTTGTGGGTCACCAGCTTGCTCAGAGCATTATGGACACACTCTTCTCTGTCTCGTCATGTCTGTGGACTTAGCTGAAATGGTTTAAATGTGTGAGATCTGGCTGATGCAACTACTGGGATTAGCTCTCAATGTTTTTGTAGGTAGCGTCCCAAGTTCTCTTCCACATACTCTCTTCATATAGTTTTCTTGGACTTTTTTTTTTAATTAGATGTTTTCTTTATTTATATTTCAAATGGTATCCACTTTCCAAGTTACCCCTCTGAAAATCCCGTATCCCATGCTCCCCCTGCCTTGCTCCCCGCCACAATTTCTTGACTTGCATTCCCCTACTCTGAGGAATCGAGCCTTCACAGCACCAATGGTCTCTCCTCTCATTGGTGTCTGAAATGATCATCTTCTGTTACATGTGTAGCTGTAGCATGGGTCCCTCCATGAGTACTCTTTGGTTGGTGGTTTAGTCCCTGGGAGCTCTAGGGGTACTAGTTGGTACATATCATTGTTCCTCCTGCAGGGCTGCAAAACTCTTCAACTTCTTGGGTCCTTTGCCTAGCTGCTCCATTGGGGACCCTATGTTCATTCTATTGGTTGGCTGTGAGCCATGGGTATTTTGATCCACTTTCCAATAAGGATCAAAGTCCACACTTTGGTCTTCCTTCTTCTTGAGCTTCATGTGGTCTGTGAGTTGTATCTTGGGTATTCTGAGAATTTGGGCTAATATCCAGTTATCAGTGATTGCATATCATGTGTGTTCTTTTGTGATTGGGTTACCTCACTTAGAATGATATTTTCTAGCTCCATCCATTTGCCTAAGAATTTCATGAATTCATTGTTTTTTAATAGCTGAATAGTACTCCATTGTGTAAATGAAACTATTAGTTTCAGTGTGCCTGTTTTTATGTGGAGGTTCTTGATCCACTTGGACTTGAGCTTTGCACAGGAGAGAAGAATGGATCAATTTGCATTCTTCTGCATGGTAACCACAAGTTGAACCAGCACCATCTGTTGAAAAGGCTATCTTTTTTCCACTGGATGGATTTAGCTCCTTTATCAAAGATCAAGTGACCACAGGTGTGAGGGTTCATTTCTGTGTTTTCAATTCTATTCCATAGATCTTCCTGCCTGTCTCCGAATCAATACCATACAGTTTTTATCACTATTGCTCTGAGGTAGAGCTTGAGGTCAGGGATGGTAATTCCATCAGAAGTTCTTTTATTGTTCAGAATAGTTTTTGCTATCTTGGGTTTTTTGTTATTTCAGATAAATTTGGAAATTGCTCTTTCTAACTCTATGAAGAATTGAGTTGGAATTTTGATGGGAATTGCATTGAATCTATAGATTGCTTTAGGGAAGATGGCCATTTTTACTATATTAACCCTGCCAATCCATGAGCATGGGAGATATTTCTATTTTCTGAGATCTTCTTCAATTTCTTTCTTCAGAGACTTGAAGTTCTTATCATAAAGAGCTTTCACTTGCTTGGTTAGAGTCACACCAAGGCATTTTATATTATTTGTGACTATTGTGAAGGGTGTCATTTCCCTAATTTCTTTCTTGACTTGAATACAGCAAATCCACTGATTTGTTGGAGTTAATTTTTTATCCATCCACTTTGCTGAAGTTCTTTTTAAAATCAGGTTTAGGAGTTCTCTGGTGGAATTTTTGGGGTCACTTAAGTATACTATCACATAATCTGCAAATAGTGATACTTTGACTTCTTCCTTTCCAACTGGAATCCCTTTGACCTCCTTCTGTTGTCTAAATGCTCTGGCTAGGATTTCAAGTAACATGTTGAACAGGTAGGGAAAGAGTGAATAGGCTTCTCTAGTCCCTGATTTCAGTGGGATTGTTTCAAGTTTCTCTCCATTTAGTTTGATGTTGGCTACTGGTTTACTGCATATTGCTTTTACTATGTTTAGGTATGGGCCTTGAATTCCTGATCTTTCCAAGACTTTTATCATGAAGAGGATGTTGGATTTTGTCAAATGCTTTCTCGGCATCTAATGAAATAATCATGTGGTTTTTTTTTTCCTTTGAGTTTGTGTATATAGTGGATTACATTGATGGATTTCCGTATATTGATGGAAATTCATGCCTGCATCCCTGGGATGAAGCCTATTTGATCATGGTGGATGATCATTTTGATGTGTTCTTGGATTCAGTTGGCAAGAATTTTATTGAGTATTTTTGCATTCATAAGGAAAATTGGCCTAAAGTTCTCTTTTTTGGGTCTTTGGATGGGTTAGGTATCAGAGTAATTGTGGCTACATAAAATAAGTTGGGTAGTGTTCCTTCTGTTTCCATTTTGTGGAATAGTTTGAAGAGTATTGCTGTTGTCTTCTTTGATGGTCTGGTAGAACTCTGCATTGAACCCATCTGGTCCTGGTTTTTTTTCGGTTAGGAGACTATTAATGACTGCTTCTATTTCTTTAGAGGTTATGAGATTGTTTAGATCATTTATCTGATCCTGATTTAACTTTGGTACCTGGTATCTGTCTAGAAAAATTTCCATTTCATCTAGATTTTTGTTGAGTATAGGTTTTTTAGTAGGATCTGATGATTTTTTTTTATTTTCTCAGTCAGTATCTGTTGTTATATCTCCCTTTTCATTTCTGATTTTGCTGATTTGGATACTGTCTCCATGCCCTCTGGTCAGTTTGGCTAAGGGTTTATCTATCTTGTTGGTTTTTTTCAAAGAACCAGCTTCTGGTTTAGTTGATTCTTTGTATAGTTTTTTTGTTTCTACTTGGTTGATTTCAATCCCAAGTTTGATTATTTCCTGCTGTCTACTCCTCTTGGGTGTTTTTGCTTCTTTTTGTTCTAGAGCCTTCAGCTGTGCTATTAAGCTGTTAGTGTATGTTTTTTTCCAGTTTCTTTTTGGAGGCACTCAGAGCTGAGTTTTCCTCTTAGCACTGCTTTCATTGTGTCCCACAAGTTTGGGTATATTGTGCCTTCATTTTCATTAAATTCTAAAAAGTCTTTAATTTCTTTCTTTATTTCTTCCTTGACCAAATTATCCTTGAGTAGAGTGTTGTTCAGTTTCCATGTGTATGTGGGTTTTCTGTTGTTTTTATTGTTATTGAAGACCAGGCTTAATCTATTCTGATCTGATAGGGTGCATGGAATTATTTCAATCTTCTTATATCTGCTGAGGTCTGTTTTGTGACTGGGTATATGTTCAATTTTGGAGAAGGTACCATGAGGTGCTGAGAAGGTGGTATATTCTTTTGTTTTAGGATAAAATGTTCTATAGATATCTGTTAAATCCATTTGGTTCATAACTTCTGTTAGTTTTACTGTTTCTCTGTTTAGTTTGTGTTTCCCTGATCTGTCCATTGATGAGAATGGGGTGTTGAAGTCTGCCACTATTATTGTGTGGGGTGCAATGTACACATTGAGCTTTAGTAAAGTTTCTTTTATGAATGTGGGTGCCCTTGTATTTGGAGAATATATGTTCAGAATTGAGAATTCATCTTGGTAGATTTTTTTCCCTTTGATGAGTATGAAGTGTCCTTCATTAACTTTTTTGATTACTTTAGGTTGAAAGTCGATTTTATTTTATATTAGGATGGCTACACCAGCTTGTTTCTTGGGACCATTTGCTTGGAAAATTGTTATCCAGCCTTTTACTCTGCGATAGTGTCTGTCTTTGTGCCTGAGGTGGGTTTCCTGTATGCAGCAAAATATTGGATCCTGCTTATGTATCCAGTCTGTTTGTCTATGTCTTTTTATTGGAGAATTGAGTCCAATAATATTAAGAGATATTAAGGAGAAGTGATTGTTGCTTTCTGTTATTTTTGTCATTAGAGGTGGAGTTATGTTTGTCTGACGCTCTTCTTTTTGGTTTGTTAAAAGAAGATTGATTTCTTGCTTTTTCTAGTGTGTAGTTTCCCTCCTTTTGTTGATGTTTTCCATTCATTATCCTTTGAAGGGCTGGATTTGTGGAAAGATATTTTGTTAATTTGTTTTTGTCATGGAATACCTTGGTTTCTCCATTTATGGTAATTGAAAGATTTGCTGGGTATAGTAACCTGGGTTGGTATTTGTGTCTTATATGAGATAGTGATACTTTGACTTCTTCCTTTCCCATTGGAATCCCTTTGACCTCCTTCTGTTGTCTAATTGCTCTAGCTAGGATTTTGAGTAACATATTGAACAGGTAGGGAGAGAGTGAATAGCCTTGTCTAGTCCCTGATTTCAGTGGGATTGCTTCAAGTTTCTCTCCATTTAGTTTGATGTTGGCTACTGGTTTGTATGGCATCCTCCCAGGATCTTCTGGCTTTCATACTCTCTGGTGAGAAGTCTGGTGTAATTCTGATAGGTCTACTTTTATATGTTTCTTGATCTTTTCCCCTTACTGCTTTTAATATTATTTCTTTGTTTAGTGTATTTGGTGTTTTAGTTATTATGTGAAGGGAGGAATTTCTGTTCTGGTCCAATCTATTTGGAGTTCTGTGGGTTTCTTGTATATTCATGGGCATCTCTTTCTTTAGGTTAGGGAAGTTTTCTTCTAGAATTTTGTTGAAGATATTTACAGGCCCTTTAACTTGGAAATCTTCACTCTCTTCTATATCTATAATCCTTAGGTTTGGTCTCCTTATTTTGTCCTGGATTTCCTGGATATTTGGGTCAGAAGCTTTTTGGATTTTGGATTTTTTTTTTTTTTACGTTGTGTTGATGTTTTCTATGGTATCCTCTTCATCTGAAATTCTCTCTTCTATCTCTTGTATTCTGTTGTTGATGCTTGCATTCATGACTCCTGACTTCTTTCCTAGGTTTTCTATGTCCAGAGTTGTTTCCCTTTGTGATTTCTTTGTTGTTTCTACCTCCATTTTTAGATCCTGGATGGTTTTGTTCTATTCCTTCACCCATTTGGTTGTGCTTTCCTGAAATTCTTTAAGTGCTTCTACCTGTTTACCTTTGTTGTCCTGTATTTCTTTAAGGGAGTTGTGTATGTCCTTCTTGAAGCCCTCTATCAGCATCATGAGCTGTGATTTTTAAATCCAAATCTTGCTGTTCAGTGTGTTGGGATATCCAGCACTAGTTGTTGTGGGAGAATTTGGTTCTGATGGTGCCATGTTGCCTTGACTTCTGTTGATAGCATTACTACATTTGCCTTTTACCATCTGGTTATTTCTGGTGTTAGTTTGTCCTGCTGTCTCTGGCTTGTCCCTCCTATGGGCCTGCAAGCCTGTCTCAACACCTCTGGGTGACTGGCTCTCCCCTGGCACAGAGGGTTGTGGCATTTCCCAGCTCCTGGGTGCTGGTGGAGCCTGGACTGACCCTGTTTCAGCTACTCTGCCCCTCTTGTGTTCCCTGTGCTCCTGGCTGTCCCTGCCCACTCAGTCACTGGAGAGATTTCTTGGACTTTCTCATAGCAAAATGTCTCAGACTAGTTAGGGCTCCTACCAATGCCCATTTTTTTGTTTTGTTTTGTTTTTGGTATTTTGGATTTTTTGAGACAGGGTTTCTCTGTATAGCCCCGGCTGTCCTGGAACTCACTCTGCAGGCTGGCCTCAAACTCCAATGTCCAATTTTTTACTAACATTTTGTGATAGTCAGTCAGTATATGAAGGTATTTTTTTTAGTGTACTCTTTTAAATAATTATGGCTGAAAATGTAAATAATCAATGGAATTTGAAATACTAAGTCACTCTACACCATATGTGGCTATTTAAAAAAAAGTGACTACCTCTACTGAATCTGGAGTTAACTGTGTTACACTAATAATAGTTTTTACTGGCCTCAAAAATTAATCACAACTCTTCCACCTCAGCCTCCTGAGTACTGAGAATACAAGAGTGTGCCATAGCACACAGATTTATTGTATTTTTAAATCATGCAAAGAAGATTGTTAAGCAAGACCCTAAGCATAGAGCAAATTCAGGTGCACAGGGAACAGGCAGGTACAGTACAGAAGTGATGGATGCACTTGGAGAAGGCCCTGGTGAGGTAGAACAACAGCTCAGATTTGGTAATTGCTACTAAGTGGGAAGACAGTAGCAGAATTGATTAATTAATTAGTAATCTTTTGGCAAGTTCACGTATGTCTATATTGATTGTTTTTTTTTTTTCTCCATTGACTCTCTCCTCCATGTTCCAATCGAACCATTCTTCTTGTTAAATGCATGGCTTCTATTTGTGATGATTGGTTAAAATATAATGAATTAAAGTGCACATTCAAACGTGTTTAAATTATAGTTTGACAAATAATCACGATGAAAGCTCGCTTTGGCCTTTTCAAACAGCTTTCGACTTCTCTCTGTGACCTTCAGACATATCTTTGCCACAGCAAGGCTGCTCTGCATACTGGACAGTGAGTGATTTCTTTGCAGAATAATGTATTAATTTCCCCCAAATATTTCCATAGGCCCATACTTATAATAGTGTTGCACATGTATACTAAAAATTCACAGTGAGTTTCTAGTGAATTCGTTTGGTCCTAAGCAAGTACACTGATATTTAAGGGTCTGAATCCCTTGCTGTAATGGAATGTGGAGTAGCTGGAAAGCAGGGTTCCTGAATGGATTCACCCATCAGATGGACCCTCTGAGAACATCAATAACTTATGATAAAAGAGGGATGAGATGCATTTCTTAAGGTGGACTATTAATTCTCACAGAGATTATTTTTTAAAATGCTAAGAAGATGTGTTATATCTTATGACAGTTGCTTACATACAGTAGTAGAAATTTATTCATTTCCAAAAGGACTTAAGAAAAAAAAACAAAGAAAAATGGGCAATCTCACTTAAGACAAGTTGTTCCCACATAGAAGTGAGTATCTAATGAATTTGGCCTGAGAAGATGCTAGCAGTGTATTGACTGCTGGATGGTATTTCTCCAATCTTTGCATGTGTGTGTGTGTGTGTGTGTGTGTGTGTGTGTGTGTGTCTGTCTGTCTGTCTGTCTGTCTGTATCTGCCTGTGGGAGCATGTGTGCGATGTGTAGACACATGTGTGTATAAATGTGCTCACTGATGTGCTCATCTGTGTGCATACATGTAGAAGTGGAGGTAGCCTTTGGGAAACTCTATCACGCTCCGGTTCTTCTATCCCTGAAAAGGTCGCTCTGTTTGGCAGCTACTCAGATGTTGTTTTTTGCAATGAGAGTGTGAGTTTCTTTGAAGTAGATCTTTTGATGTGTTTGTCTAATTCCTGACACACGGCAGATTTATAAAATCAGTCAGTCTTTAGGTTGAAGAATTAAATCATGAATGATGGTGTATAATTGTTTTTAAAATGACTCTTACCAACATTAAAATATTGTAGCACCATTTACTTGTATCACATGACCAAAGCAGATCATAAATCATTAGGATCATATTCTCTCTTAGCTCTCAACTTCACAGTATTTATTTGAGATCCCATTCTCTATATTTCCATATAGATCCATATTCCTACTAGTCCCCAACAAGTACTTTATTTGTGAAGTTTTTATGTGGTTACTGATCAAGCCTTTTTAACAAAGCTTCTCTTTTAAGTACTGAGTATGTTTATTTTCAGGATATTGAGCAAGATTCAACAATGAGATTTGCTATCTCAATTTTTTTAAGCCCTTTGTTTCTTCTCAAGATTGTAAAGCCATTTACTTTGTCTCTGAAATTGCTGTGTGGCTATGCTCTTGTCAGAGGCTGTATATTTGTAAGTACTTAAGAACATACTGTGAGGAGCTGGATATCTTTGGTTTTGACATGTTTTATCTTTGACAACAGATTCTTCCTGACATGGCAGCTGAATGAAGGGCTTCCATTTATTAGATACAATACTTCTAACGTTTTAACCCTGGAAAGGATAATGAAAGGAAGCTCTGAGTGGCTGCCATTCTGGTCCCTTGGACAGAGCTGCTGAACGATTTACATGGTATTTTGTTAGACACTGCTGAACAAAGCCTCCTTTGCTGTGGTCGCTCCTCAAAAGCCACTGTGGCATTAGGAACTTGCCTTTTCAAGTAAAACACAGTCCAGTCTGAACAAATGAAACTCCTAATTTAATAGATTCAAGTCTTTTCTACTCAAATCATCTTTCTGTCTAATCTCTTTGATCATATTATTCTCTTTTGGAAACATGGCCTATCTGTTTTAGTGCCAAACACAAATCATCTTTTAATATTCAGCATCCTTTGCTTGGTGTCCCTGTGTACATAACTCTCCTATTTCTCATTTCCCATCATTTCATGTCTAACAAACCTTCCTGTGTCCTTCAGAGATAATCAGCTCAGCTAGGTAGCTGATTCTCTAATGCTCTGTACTTTCCAGAGAATGGTCCAAAGGGCTGCTTTAAAAATAGCTCATGTTTTGTAAAAGGGATTAAATCTATAACTTTTTGTTCATACCATCTCTGTAAGATCTAGACATGATTTTCAAACTTGATCTTTAAATATCAGGGTCCAGGACTCTAGAAAGCAGAGAAAAAAAATAGTCAAATGTATTGCTTTATGTATTCACATGAATTTATTTGGGCATGGAGAAGTCATTGATGAATTGCCTGGATATACTTCTGTTCTTTGTCTAAAATGCAGTCACATCCCACATACTGTCATGTAGAGGTAGGAAGCAGAATAGGACAGAGTTCATGTTCTTCCTGTCTAAAAGTCAGACAAATGAGTCATGGCCACTATATGTCACAGTATATCCATGATGGATCCCACTTCAAACTTTTTCATAGTCTCAAAAGGACCATAGAAAGAAAGGATGCACAAATCAAAAGATGAGCAGCACTGAGTGTATAAAGAGCTGAGTATGAAAAGAGAACTTCAGGTGGATCTGTGAGTGAGACGGTGCCCTGTGGATTTCCTCAACCTGGTTAGGTATCTTTTATAAGGTCACTGAGTGGCCAAGTTTAACCTGGACGTACCTTACACTATACCAGAGCATTGTCTCTAGGGTTACATCCCGAAATTGATTACCTCTGAAGAACATAGAAGGAGGCTTACTAGAAACAATGATGAAGGCTAGTGAGATGGCTCAGCGGTTAAGAGTACTGACTGCTCTTCTGGAGGTCATGAGTTCAAGTCCCAGCAACCACATGGTGACTCACAACCACCCATAATGAGAAACAACAAAAATACCTTTGGGCCGGAGCAAGTGCGGTTAGAGCGAGACTGGCTGGAGCAGGCTGGAGGGAAGGGGAAAAAAACACAAAGAAAAAGAAAACAATGATGTTGAAAATTTCTTTAGGTGCTTGTCAGCCATTCAATATTATTCAGTTGAAAATTCTTTGTTTAGCTATGTACCCCATTTTTAATAGGATTATTTGGTTCTCTGGAGTCTAACTTTTTGAGTTCTTTGTATATATTGGATATTAGCCCTCTGTTGGATGTAGGCTTGGCAAAGATCTTTTTCCAATTTGTTGGTTGCCATTTTGTCTATTGACACTGTCCTTTGCCTTACAGAAACTTTGTAATTTTATGAAGTCTCATTTGTCAATTCTTGATCTTAGAGCATAAGCAACACATTGTCTTGGTATTCTATTCAGGAAATTTTTCTCATGGCCATGTGCTCAAGGCTCTTCCCCACTTTCATTTCTATTAGATTTAGTGTGCCTGGTTTTATGTGGAGGTTCTTGATCCACTTGGACTTAAGCTTTGTACAAGGAGATAAGAATGGTTGCATTCTTCTGCATGGAAAAAAGATAGCCTTTTCAACAAATGGTGCTGGTCTTTGTATGAATTAAAATATGCTGCAAGTTAAAAAAAAAAGAAGGTGGAATAAAATAGCCATGGGAGGAGATACATGGAGCAGAAACTGAAGGAAGGCCATCCAGAAAGTGCTCCACCTGGGGATTCACCCCCATATACTGTCACCAAACCCAGATACTAATGTGGATGCCAACAAGCACTTTCTGACAGGAGCCTAATATAGCTGTCTCCTGAGAGGCTCTTCCAGTAGCCAACAAATACAGAGGTGAGTCCTTCTAGCCAACCATTGGACTAAGCACAAGGTTGCCAATGGAAGAGCTAGAGAAAGGACCCAAGGAGCTGAAGGAGCTTTCAGTCCCATAGAAGGAACAACAATATGAACCAACCAGTATCCCCAGAGCACCCAGGGACTAAACTACCAACCAAAGAGTACACATGGAGAGACCCATGGTTCTAGCTGCATATGTAGCAGAG
Organism: Apodemus agrarius; assembly: GCA_964023405.1. Lineage (NCBI taxonomy): Eukaryota > Metazoa > Chordata > Mammalia > Rodentia > Muridae > Apodemus > Apodemus agrarius. Next base: position 50,920,059 of record OZ030017.1, on the reverse strand, counting down.
GATAGCCTTGTTGGACATCAAAGGGATGAGAGGCCCTTGTCCCAAAGAAAGCTCTATGCCCCAGTATCAGGAAATGCCAGGACAGGGAAGAAGGAGTGGGTGAGTTGGCGAGCTAGGGGAGGGGAGGATGGGATAGGGTGTTTTCATAGGGGAAACCAGAAAGGGGATAACATTTGAAATGTAAATAAAGGAAATATCTAACATTTGAAATGTAAATAAAGGAAATATCTAATAAAAAATTAAAAAGAAAAAAGGAAACAATGATGAAGAGAACATTAAGGATGAGTTAATAACTTGACAATCATGGTGAGGATGCAGGTTCCACTTATGAATGTGGTGGATTATTCATAGGCAATCTATATTGCTATGTATAAAAGAGTTGCCAGTTATAAGCAGGAATGAAATATAGGTAAAGGAGCAATTGAGGTATTAAAATAGGTAGAAGTATTGAAACAGAAAGTATTGAAGAAAAAAGTTCCTTGAGTTTGTAATTTGTTCAAGTTAACACTTTTTGGGTAGAATGCTTTCTTACCTGGAGGCATATATGATGTCACAAAACCTTTGTGTGGTATACATCCAACTTGTCCCTTACATATTTCTTATGTATACTATAAGTAATAGACACAAATATTTTAAGTATCTATTGTTTAGGGCGTTTTACAATTCTTGATTTAATGTATCTATTTCATTAATAAACAACCAATGAAGTCTTTGGCCCAGATTCTAGCATAAAGCTTTTAAACTCTTAGGATTTCTGAAATGATGGGACTGCTTATGACTCCAAAGTACTTAGATAACACCTGAGATTATTTTAATGATATTTTAATATTTGATGAATCCTTGGAAAATTTCAGAACGGGGAGCAGTCTTCAGCAATGCCCATCACAGGACAAGAGGGTTGGAACATTAGGTCTGTGGAACCCCCAGGGATGGGTTCAACTGTATGACCAATGACTTACCCATGAACGCCCACCTTGGCAAACGCTTTACTCAAGCACAAGATGCTAAGACACACCTAATGCTCCTTTATAGTGAAAACATTGTCATAAATATTACATTTTCTAAGTTCTGTGAACTGTTTTAGAGAATTGTCACCATGATGAAAACACCCAGATGTGTTGTTAGTCAGAAAAGCACGTGGCATCTAAACGACAAGTTTGGTAGATTAGGACCTTAACCTGTGGAGCCTGCATTACTTCTGTGCGGCGAGTACTTGAAGTAAACTTCAGTTCACTAGTTGAGGTAGAAAACAAATGAAGCCAAAGGATGGAGACTATTTGATGATAGCAAAAGTTCAGTTATTTTCAGCGGAAGTCTTCAATGTGATTTAAATCAAATGGGATCAACTCTGTTTAAAAACAAACACGGCCTTGCTAAATAGGAGGATCTAATGGCCAATGTTTAAGTTATCAACTTTCTTTCTTTCTTTCTTTCTTTCTTTCTTTCTTTCTTTCTTTCTTTCTCCCTTTTTCTTTCTTTCTTTCTTTTTTTCTTTCTTTTTTTCTTTCTTTCTTTCTTTCTTTTTTTCTTTCTTTCTTTCTTTCTTTCTTTCTTTCTTTCTGTCTTTCTTTCTTTCTTTCTTTCTTTTTTTCTTTCTTTTTTTCTTTCTTTCTTTCTTTTTTTCTTTCTTTCTTCTTTCTTTCTTTCTTTCTTTCTTCCTTTCTTTCTGTCTGTCTGTCTTTCTTTCTGTCTTTCTTTCTTTCTTTCTTTCTTTCTTTCTTTCTTTCTTTCTTTTCCTTCCTTCCTTCCTTCCTTCCTTTCTTTCTTTCTTTCTTTCTTTCTTTCTTTCTTCTTTTTGAGACAAGGTCCCATTTTTGTAGCCCAGAGTATCCTGAACTCATCATGGAACCCAGGCTGGTCTTGAACTTGTGGCAATCACCCTGCCTTAACCTGCTGAATACTCTTGGATTACAGGCATGAGACCACAATGACCAGCTTGGGTCTTCTTTATTATACTCGGTTAGGAAATTACTTTGTAGGCATTCAAGCCTTTGTAACTACATTCTTTGTTTTGCAAATTAATAGCTGGCTTGTCTTCACTCAGCATTTCCTTTCTCACTCGGCATATAAATGGGCTTGCCATACCATTGCAGCAAAACAAAGTTGCTTCACATTAGAGAGGAGCCTCCATCATTTTTGCCAACCAGAGAGGGAGAAACTTAGTGATTGCATAGTTCTGCTCAAACCAAGCATGTCTAAAAACCGTGTAGAGACACAGAAGACCGTGTGATGTCTCATTTCACTTCGGCTATTACAGTTTGCCATTTGTCATCAACATCGGCTTTTTATCTCATTGCAGCAAAACTTGATGGCATCTAATTTTATCTGACTTTATGGTGATTGCATGGCTTCTTTTCGGCAACTAATTTTCCTTGCATTTTATCATCCTGATTTTTATTTCAACTTTGCTTTTATAGCAAGTACACTGTGTTGGCCTTTGGGTGGTCAACTATGAGGTCACCAAACCATCACCATAGTAACAACAATATGCTTTCTTAGCTTACTTCCTAGCATGGAGGCTTTTTTGATTTTTTTTTTTGTAAAGACTTCAAAAGCAATTTTTAAAGAAATGTCAGATCAGCCAATTAAACCTCTGCCAGCAAGATCTCTTAACCCAATGTCCTTTCTTTTTACTTTTATTTTATTACTCATGGAAAGAAAATTTGCTTAGCTTTGTCTTAACCTTGTATTTTGCACATCACTTAGTACTTATTGAATTTTCTTTCCACTGGATGAATAGTTCTATTCTTTCGAAATAAGTGGCAAATCTTTGTACTCAGTGATTGAAACAAACAAACAAAAAAAAGGAGTAACACAATCCATTTGCCAGATATGCTTTGAAAGTCTCATTTCTTTATAGAGGTTGACTTTGATTTTCAGTTAATGTGATTTTCTTTGGACAATATGATTAACTAAAAAAAGAAAGGGTAAGTTTCACAAAATGTAATTGCTTCTCCAGGTGAGATTTGTGAACTTTGGTTTGAGGCTCCTATAGTGCCCTGTGAGTGGGTTTTCTCTGGTTACTGAAGAACATACTTTATGTTTTAGTGTGGCAAGATGAGGCATAAAATCCTATCCATCCTCATTTTTATATTAAATCCTAGTACACAGAGTAGGTTTACATGTAGCAAAGTAATTTTTCAGTTTCAAGTGAAAGCGTTTACTGGTTTATTAAGACATAGTCACAAAGCTAATATTGTTGGGTGTTTGTCTCATTAAGATTATAACAACCAAGGAGTACACATGACTCCAGCTGCATATGTAGCAGAGGGCAGCCTTGTCAGGCATCAGTGGAAGAAGAGGTCCTTGGTCCTATGAAGGTTCTATTGATGCCCCAGTGTAGGGGGAATCAAGGGTGAGGGGGCAGGAGTGGATGGGTGGGTGTAGGAACACCCTCATAGAAGCAGGGGGAGGGGAGATGGGATAGGGGTTTCTGGGAGAGGGGGAAACTGCGTAAGGGGACAACATTTGAAATGTAAATAAATTTAAATAAATAATAAAGTTATAGTGAATCTCTAAATGTTAAAAAAAAGATCATTATCTCCTGTATACACTTTTGGATGTCATGTAGGATCTATATATTTTTCTCTCTTTTGTGTGAAGAGGCGATAAATGTTAACAACAACAAGATTTAATTTACCAAAAGTCTAAAAACCCATAAACAACTCAATTGATTCATCCAGTCAAAAGAATGCTGCATAGATCATCATAAAAAATCCTTTCAGTGTTTTTTTCCAAACACAAATCCATTGCTCTCTTTTTCTTGGAAATTGTAGCCCTATCACGTGCACAGCTATAATTACAACTATTTGTCTTCTCATATTTTTTGAGATGAGTAACAGAATGTATACATACAAACGGTAATGGGTTTCAGTCTCAGGGTCCATAAGGGAGTGACAATCAGTTGAGAACTGGTCTGCTATTCAACTGTATCCAAATGTCTTCTATTCTTCCAGTGTTTCCAAAGAGAACTTAAAAGTATAAGGTTTACTGTGGTCTTTCTTTTAGCTAGCTAAAACATCTGTGTGGATGAGCTTTCAGTTCTTTCTCTCTGTGACTTGGATGGATCACGAGGAACTTGACTTTGGCTTTTTCGGTTGTCTAACGTCTCCTCTTTCAGATCATGTGATAAGCAGCACTTCCTCTGAGAGCACTCTCAGTCTGCCTGGGTCCGGATTAGTTTCTGGACTGGCATGACCCAGCTGTGGCCTGCTCTTCCTGCAGCAGCATGTGACCATCTCCACACTATACTCTTAGCGAGGCCTGGCTTCATCTTTGTCTTTTCAAATTTTCCCTCACCCGTTCAGCAAACGTGTAACGGGCATCTCTGCTGGTCTCTAATAGGCTCTGCTACCTTAGCAATCAGCTGGAGAAAATGACCTTAGTCTGGGGAGCTGGACATGATGGTAACTAAACAGGAGAAATAAGACACATATGATATATCATGTGACGACCCTCTCTTACTCTCCTTTTAGGAAGAGGAACTACTTCTCCCTTTAATTACAAGTTCCTCCACCAGGCAGGACAGGCAGATAGTTTTTCTTGTTGGAAAAAAAATGTCTGTACCATATCCTTTAGCCCTGATAGAGATCACTTCCCCTAACCCTGGCCAACTTCCTCCTCCTCCCTCCATTAAATTTTAGCACCAGGACCATACTGTGTTTCTGTGTCTTGCCTTTGAAGATTCATGGATCACTGTGTCTTTCCTTTACAACTCAAGAATACATTTTTTTTTTTTTATTCTTTTTGGGTCTGTTGCTTGGTGTTTGGTTGTGCTGATGTTGCAATTACTTCAAGTGTCAGGGCCCGGGAAGCAGAGGAAATCCACAGAGGAGCATTTGCTCTTTTAAACTTTTCCCAGCTTCTCTCAGTGAGTGAAAGACAGTATAATGCAGTCCTCTTTCTCTGGGAGATGGTCTTGTGTATCCAGAAGAGCCTCGTGTGCTCATGTGTTCTCTCTCCCTCTCTCTCTCTCTCTCTCTCTCTCTCTCTCTCTCTCTCTCTCAACTCTCTCTCCCCTCTCCCTCCCTCTCTTCCTCCCTCCCTCCTTTCTGCCTGCCTTCCTGTCTTCCTTTCTTTTATCCAAAAGAGAGGTGTGCTGTGCTTTCTAGAGGCAGGATCCAGGTCTGTGCTCTTCCAAACTTGGCAAAAGCTCCTGGCATGTTTTCCCCTGAACTCTCTTGTTTAATTCTCTGAGCTGTTTGGGGACATCTGCAGCTGAAGAATAATCAGTCTCTCCTGGGGGCCAGGAAAGGACCACGTGACTTCTCCTCGGTGTCTCATGGCACACTGGGTGTTTGTAGCCAAACTCTCCTGGGCTCTGGGGAATCTCACAACCCAAACAGCTTGCCTTTTGGGGCTTGGACATATGTTCCAGGCGATCTGCAGCCTGTTTGCCTGAGTTCTGTGGCTCCCTCCGTTCTGCCAAGACCAGCCAGCTGCCATGGGTTCTGCATCTCCTGTTCTCCCCAGCTCCTTCTTATACAATTTCATAACTATCGATTGGGGTGATTTACACTGAACTTCACGGGATTGAACTACAGGCGAGCCAGTGGAATGTTGGACAATTTTAAGTAGCTTGCCTAAGTTTGCCCAGTTGGTGAGAAAGACGGTGACTGCAGAATCTGAACCCATTTTTTTTTCTGACTCCCCTGCATGATGTTACCCTCATCTTCCAAACCGGATGACAAAACATGTTATTGCACACTGTGCTTTGGATGCTTGGGTATGGAGAGAAGCGGTATGGGCTGGCAATGGGGATGCACCAGTCTTAGTCCCATACTGGTATTGTTTAGAATATTGAAGCAGCCCTCGAGACTAGCCAGATCTCAAATTATAACCTAACTTCCTTATGGTACTTTTGGTAGAAGGTGTCAGAAAGGCCAGATGTAGAAAGCAGGGCGCCATCATCTTTGAAGGTTCTACCTTCTGCACTTGCATTGTGGTGATTTTTCTAGCATGCGTTGTCAACTATTGGTGCCCTTTTCCTACGGCCGTTACACACACTAATCGTGTTTCATTTGAGGAACTAAGTATATTAGGAAAGAGGGCTCATTTCAGCCCGAGGCTTGACGAAGATAGCTGAAAGCATAGGAGTTCCTCAAACTAAAGATTACAAAACAAAAAGATAAAAATAACAAAAAATGCAGCTTCGAAAACCAAACAAAGAATGCATTTCTTCATTTCTTGTTTCCGTGACCAGTCGGGTGATGGTAAGGAACAGTTGCCACATCATGTTGGTTTTGACCTACAGTCACCAAGTTTGGCAACACCCGGTCCCTGCCCCTGCATACTCCACGCCCCCTGGGAGCTGGCCTGCAATTGTGTGGCTATCATGTAACCCTAACTTCTTCAGTACTGAGAACTTGTTCCTGTGCTTGAACTACACAAAAAGAGCTCTTCAACTCTGGGTGTCTTGGGTTGCAACTTGGAAGCCTGTGCTTTCTCTATGGCACAGGCTGTGTCCTCTCCAAAGAAGCCTAGAAGTACCCTACTTTCTCTTTTGTACCTCACAGGAGAGGGGAGGTTTGAACCCCGTGGGCATTGTTGAGAGACAGGCCTGATACTATCACAGTCTTTCCATTTCTGTTATGGAAGAATTAACTTTAAACGTGTTTCTGAAGCTTAAATTGAGCACGTTCCACATACCCCTTAAGCACAAGTTCCTTTGGAAAAAAGGAAACTTTCCAATTAATATCCTGTCCCGCAGAGAGGAAAAACGGCCAGCATCCACACGAGGAAAAACACAATTGTGATTCTTCCTTGTTCTTGGGTTTCCTTGACTCTTTGTCTTTAAAAGAGCCAGGATGCACCGATTTTCCTCAAGAATGACTAAGGGTGTTTGTTTCTTTTTGATCCCGCCATCACGAAACTCATCACTGAAGTGACCAATTTTAGCTTCCTAAGGAAAATGTAGACAGGACACTATGGGTATTGGAATTATAGTGAGAGTGAGATCTGAGGAACTCCTTGGCACCTGGGGCAGCCTGGTGCGTCAAATCTTGTGATCGTAAGACAGCTCTTTGCCTCCTGTAAACATAGGGAGGATGTTTTAAAAGGGATTCCAAATAGCCGATATATTATGGGAACAGCAGTAGCTCTCTGTTTGGAATCTATTTCTTTTTTTTTTAAGACCTGAAAATGGTTCTCCCATAAGCTGTATCTGAGAGCTGAACCTGCTGATATATGCTCAGGAATAGTGTAATAAACGCTAGTAAAGTATTCACATGCATTATTATTTTTCTCATTATATGCTTTTTCCAATAAAGAGCTAATACATACTAAGGAAATTCTAACCCAATCCCATTGTAATCAAGACCTGTAAGCATACCATGCTGAAATGGACAATAGCCAATTCCCCTTTTAGCCTTTTCTGCAATCTTTTCTCTAGGAAGTTGTTTCCTTCCTGCTGACCTTGTTTCTTCTTTGATCCTAAGATTGAAATCAGACACAGTTCAGGTCACTTCTCTCTCTCCAGTGAGCTACTGTTCTGATGAGTGTATGAATATGTATTAGTTTCCAATAATAGGTGATGGATGGTTCATTAATAGGCTCACCCTGAGGACTTAGGCCACCCTCTGTGCTTCATATTTATGCAAGTTTCTGTATTCTATTTACCTCATCTTTTCAGACAGATTGGAGGGTCCCTGCCAGCTCATTCCTCATCTATCTTAAAGTGTACGTGAGCATCAGACACTGAAGGACACGGAGCTGGGAGCTTGCCTCTTACAATAGGAATCCCCTGCACAGTGCTTTGTTCAGTGATTTAGCTACAGCAGAGACTCTGTAAGTGTTCACGGGGAGGATGAATGAGGTGAGAGAAAATTACCCAGTGCTGCATCGCCTAGGTCTTTACCTCTCCAACCTTCATTTCCTTACTTGAAAATCAGCAAGAGAAGAGATGTTTACACGTTCATTGTCAGTACCTAGATTAGATCTTCTCATTTGCTTACTTTTTAATGTGCATCCAGTACAGTAGTGGCTTTATTAATGTAGACCCTGCAAATCTTTCCTGAAGTCTCCTTAATGTGCTTTTTCCTTCTTGCTACTGCAGACATTGATTTTTAAAGTAGGAAACTGACTTAATGAGAAAATGTAAGAGGACTTTCTCCTTCTAGTAAAAAAGGTAAACTTGGTTTTGTTGTCATCGTTTTGAAACATGTTTACCAAAACTTACCCCAAAGACAACTGTCTTTCCATTCTCTATGTCTGCCTATCATGTTATGCTGCAAAGTGCTGCCTTCTGGACATGACACAGCCATTACAGACATGAACTTATAGTAGCAGTGGTTACCTACTTAAGAGCAGCACGGGATTGGGCTCTTCAGTGTTCTGTTATGGTTTGGGGAGGGGGTTCATTAGGCCCCATTACTCCCTAGAAGGCTATTAGATATTATTTGGTTCCAAAGGAGAGGAATTTCCCTCTGTGTTTTAGCCACCGCTGTTACCCAGGCTGCAGTAAATCCATTGCCCATGGTCATGGAAATTTCTCTAATGTTTCTTGACTTGCAATTAGGCAATAGCACACCCTGGCAGCCAGAACATGTGATATATGAGCATCCACTCAAGAAGACCTAGGACAAAATACCCACAGCTAACATCAAACACACACATATGGCTTGTGATCTTCCAGTAGGCCACACTTCTAAAGCTTCCAGAACTTTCCAAAATAGTGCTTAGTAGGAAATGAAGCTGTAAATACTTGAATCTTTTGGAGAGATACTTGATCCTCAATCTGTAACAACCAGGGTCACATGAGTGTTCAGTCATGCTTAGGTACAAGGTTAAAATGGGAGATTCTGGAAGACACGAAGAAACTTGCCAAGGAACAGAGCAGGCTGTGAAGTAAGGTCATGAGAATAGTTTTGGCTGTTTGCATTTTGGCTGCAGTCCTTAAAAGCTTCAGGAAAAGATCTTTGAAATTTTAGTAAAGGGGAGTTATCAGATAGTGGCACCAATTATGAGGAACATAAAATGAGTCATTTTGATGTTTCGGGACATGTAGCAGACAAGCTGCCACAAGGGTAGTTTTGCCTGGCCAGAGGTGAGAATGGAGAACCTCTGTTTCAAAGATTTGCTTTTCCGGCCGTCTGAAGGTTGTTTCCCAGCACCTACATTCGTTGCATCACAACTGCCTCTAACTTCGGTTCTGGGGGTTAAAACACCCATGACTTCCATGGGTACACGTGCTCACATGCACCCTCTGTGACAGACATAACTGAAAATAAAATAAATCTCTAAAAATATGGAAGAGGGAAAGACTTAGGGATTTTATACCTTCAACTTCCTCTGAAAATGGTTTTGCTTGAGTGACTAGCCAAACAAAACTTACATTTTATCCGGGAGTAGAGGGCACTCTAGGTACATTTTCAAGCAATAGCCCTTGTCACTAACCCTTTCTCCTTTGAAGGAAATACTTTCTTTTCTTTTTTTTTTTTTTTCTGTAAATGAGAGGAATTATATAACCTTGCTGAGAAAATGGTTTGAAGCAAAGCCATCTGAAACAACAATTATTCCAGTATGCAATTCATCAAGAAAAACTAAATATAGAACAGGCAAAGCTACCGACCATGGGAGCCAAGAGTTGCGTGAATCAAGGTTTTTGCTTTACTTTGTCTTGGTCTTAGGTTTTTGGAGACAATGTCTTACTAGGCATCCGCGGTTGATCTGAGAATCACAATCTTCTTCCCACTCAGCCTTCCTCCTGAGCGCCAGGATTACAGGCGTGCGCCCCTCACCAGGTTCGAGGTTGGCTGAGATGCTATAGAAGGCCTAGGCTGCTGAGCTCTACTTCGTTTCCTTTGCGATAAGGTGTCTCCTTAAACTTGTGCCTTGATTTGCACGCTCTTTTTCCAACCCTGAATAGCTTATATCACAGGCCTGTGCCACCAGGTCTGACTTAAATTTTATTTCTTTGAGTTTGTGTTATGACAGAGACGCGAAAGCAGACACTGAGTCTTTAATTCTGGAAAGACAAGGAACACAAACATAAACATTGCATATTTTCCCCATATATGATCTAAATTACATTTCATGTGATTTATATTATGATTTTGGTAAATATTGCTTTAAGTTATTATTCTTTACACAGCCACAGAAACTTTGTTTCTGATTTATTATGTAATTTTTTATCTTCTTCAAGTGCTTTTGAGTATTTATATAAGAACTATAACTAAAGGGGTCTGGGAGACTTTTGCTTTCTCTTGCCAAGCACCTTTCTTTAATCTGAGCTTTTGATTATTAGGAAGCAAACCGTGTAATTCACTTTATAAAAATATTTATTAAAATGCTTCGGAAAATACAAATAATTGAAATAGTCTTGAAAGTTGTTAATGTTTTAAAATTAAAAGCAACAACCTCCTTTCTGGTACTCAGCTCAATTTAATTTATATGGAAATCTCTCTTCGAAAAAGGAGCCCTATTGTAATAGAAGGTGATTTATAGTCTTAACATTGTTGTTCCATTCTGCCTGCCAAATTTAGTCCCAGTAGAGGCTCCAGACACGTGGACCCACAGCTGAGCAGCTCTGTTAAAGCTTGCAAACAAAGGTAAAGGCTGAACCAGAAAGGGCAGCGTGGGTTCTTTGTAGTGTCTGCGGTACAGCAGAGCTGTGATCTTCAGGCCACTGCACTGTCATAGGGAGAATCCCCACTGTTGCCATTCTGCAGAGTCTTAACAAAGACTCTTAACAAGAAGTAAAGTCTTAACTCTTACAAAGAAACTTTCTGGATTCCTCAATCCAGAAAGATGTAGCCCAGTCTGACGAACACCTTCTTAGCATGCCTGGGGGGGTCCATTTCTACCACCACACAGACTAGTTATGGTAAAGACCTGCAATGCTAGCACTTAGGAGGTGAATGGAGACCAGCCTCTGATAAACCTGTCCAGGAACAAAGAGGCAAGAAAGCAAACAAGCTGTTTCTTTGACTCGATTATTCCAGTGTGTGAAGGTCATATTAGATAGTTGGGGTAGTGGTTGGTGATTTGTTAGCTTTCTTGTTTTCTTTTTTCTTTTCTTTTCTATTTCTTTGTTTACATTCCAAAGGCTTTCCCCCTTCCCAGTTCCCCGCCCCATATGTCCCCTAAGTCCTCTTCCCTCCACCCATTCCCCAATCACCCCCCCCTTCTTGTTTTCTGTTCATTCCGTTGTGATTGTTAAAGCAGTTTGGCCAATTCAAGGCCAAAATTCATCCATGAGCTCTTGAATAAAAGGAAACATGAGAAATAGTTTTGATTTGTTTTTGCCATCAAGTATATGACTTATTGAAATCTCGACACTATTACTTTTTACAGCTTGTTACTGAAATTCTTATAAGGATGTCCGCTTGAGTTTAGACATTATTAACCCCTGCATTAGAATCATCAAAGAGATTAATAATAGAAACTAGAATTTCTAGGCTCAAGTTAAAGTCTTGATTCAGAGGGTCTGGGATGGAGGTCAGGACTCTTTTTATACTGAGATGTTCAAATAATTATTACAGAGGGAAGGACTCTGAACCACACACTGAGAAACACAAGTTCTGCACTTGTTCTTTTCCCCATTAAAATCAATCCCAAAGAACACACACATATAGACACAGTCACATAATACACATACTCACCCACACTCACACAGGTACACATACATTCACAAACACATAACACATACTCGCGCTCGCACACACACACATACATACAAGCACATACAATACACACATTCACTCAAACACACATATACTTTCTTATTTTTCCCCCCCGTAAATAACCCGTTTGTTGCAGGCTAGCTGAGTCTCAGATGGCAGGGCTTCTACTGGTCTTTCAGCTCCTTCAATCTTCTGATGGCAGACTTCACTGTGACTGCTCACACATACACTTTCATACACATATCTCACACACACACACACAAACAAACCAAAACATCTTTTTAATAAGAGATTCTTGTATGGATATCATCAAGAAAACACATTACAACTAATGCTGGTGAACATGTATGGCAAAGGGAACCCTTACACACTGATGCTAGGGATGTAGACTAGATTGATACAGTCTCTACGGAAGTTAATGAAGCTTCCTCAAAAAGCTAAAAGTAGAAATACTACAGGAGTCAATGATGTCACTGCTGAGTATATGTTGCAACATCTCTAAGTCAGTACACTCCAAAAACACCTGCCAGGAAATGGAGCCAGGTGGGAGTGGAGGTTCCTGCCTGTCATTCTACTTGTTGGGAGGTGGAGGCAGGACAGGAGCATTAGGTGTTCAAGGTCACCCTTGGGTATGTATCTGTCTCAGCAGAGGCTACATGAGTCTATAAGAAAACTAAACAAAAAAAGAAAAGAAAAGAAATGTAACTAGCTTTTAGTGTCTGCCAACAGATGAATAGATAAAGAAAATGTAGTGCATACAAATACACACAATGGGATTATTTTAGCCATAAAAAAATGATGTTATGACATCTGTGGAAAATAAATGGAACTGGGTATCATTATGTTAAGTGAAATAAATCAGATTCAAAAAGATAAATACTACGTGTTTTCTTTCATATGAAATCTGTATTTAAATTTGTGTGTGTGTGTCTATGTCATGCAAGTTGAGAGGGGAGCATAACAGGATGGGGGAAATCTTAAAGAAAGAGAAGGAAGGAAAGAGCAGGTAACAGAATGCATGTTACATGAAAGCAGAAATTGGGAAGATCTATAGGAAGGAAGAGTACCAGAAGGAGGAGGGTAAGGGGAATGGGGCAGAACAGGAGAAGATAAATAATCATAAACTATAATGACAGATGGCTGAAAAAAAAACCCAGCATTTTATACATAGTTAAAACAGTAATTTAAAAAAGGTCACAGAATCCTAGGAAACCTTCTGAATGCAGACGGCCTTTGCTGCAGGATTAAGCTACATGTATACACCATACCAGAGCAAAGACTTTTTCCTCTCTGAATTCCTCTCATCTTACCACGAAGAAAATTTGTGCCATAGCTGCTTTTGAGAATCATGATCAAATACAGGTGTAATGAAAATTAGAAACAAAGAAACAAAAAAATACTGTAATGATCAAATTTATTTTGTAGATATTTCAGTTTATTGTCTTTCACAGTAAATGTTTTAGTTCATTAAGAATGTATGGTGTCAGGCTGGAGAGATTGCTCAGCTGCTAAGAGCACTGGCTGCTTTTCCAAAGGTCCTGAGTTCAATTCTCAGCAACCACATGGTGGCTCACAACCATCTGTAATTGGATAATCATATTATCCTCTTCTAGTGTGTCTGAAGACAGCAACAATGTACTCATATAAGTAAAATGAATAAATCTTTTTTCTTTTTTTTAAAAAAGAACGTCTGTTTTTTTTTAAAGTTACAGTGGAAATGTGAGCTGCCTTTGCTGTGGCTTTGGAAGTTCTGGATTCACACACACTATGTTTTCTAAAGATGACCACTATCATAGCTGACCCACAAATATATTTCACAACTGAGCACGTGGCAAATTGGCCTTAGCTGAAAAGTGGCAAAGAGAAAGGGTTGCTGACTACCTACAATGCATCATGGGATTAGTCTGAAGATTACACAGCCACATCCAAGCCTCAGTAAAAAGAGTCCCGAACCCTGTTCCAGATATTCTAAATAATCCCATACAGGGAGCCTGGAAACCCTGGTTTTTATTGGTTTTCCTGAAAAGTCTAATATAGTGGGTTAAACGCTTCTAAATACATTTTTCTTCTAACCACTCAATTCTACTCTTTAAAAAGTTTATTGCATTAAGATATTAAGATTGCCCTCTGTCGGATGTGGGGTTGGTGAAGATCTTTTCCCAATTTGTTGGTTGCCAATTTATCCTTTTGACAGTGTCTTTTGCCTTACAAAAACTTTGTAATTTTATCCAATGTATACAAAGAACTCAAGAGGTTAGACCCCAGAAAACCAAATAACCCTATCCAAAAATGGGGTACAGAGCTAAACAGAGATTTTTTACCTGAAGAAATTCGGATGGCTGAGAAACACCTTAAAAAATGTTCAACATAATTAGTCATTAGGGAAATGCAAATCAAAACAATCCTGAGATTTCACCTCACACCAGTCATAATGGCTAAGATTAAAAACTCAGAAGACATCAGGTGTTGGCAAAGATGTGGAGAAAGAGGAACACTCCTCCACTGCTGGTGGGAATGCAAGCTGGTACAACCACTCTGGAAATCAGTATGGCGGTTCCTCAGAAAACTGGACGTGATACTTCCGGAGGACCCAGCCATACCACTCCTGGGAATATACCCAGAAGATTCCCCAGCATGCAATAAGGATACATGCTCCACTATGTTCATAGCAACCTTATATATAATAGCCGGAAGCTGGAAAGAACCCAGATGTCCCTCAACAGAGGAATGGATACAAAAAATGTGGTATATATACACAATGGAGTACTATTCAGCCATTAGAAACAATGAATTCATGAAATTCTTAGAGAAATGGATGGAGCTGGAGAACGTCATACTAAGTGAGGTGACCCAGTCTCAAAAGAATACCCATGGTATGCACTCACTGATAAGTGGATATTAGCCTAGAATCTTGGAACACCAAAGACATAAATCACATACCAAGTGATGTCTGACAAGAAGAAAGGAGTGGACACTGGTGCTAGAATGGACCAAAGCATCATTGTGTGTGAGTACAAGAACAGTGAGGTGGGAGGGGGTGGATGAGGGAGCAGGAGGAGGGAAAAGTGCATGTGGGACCTTTGGGGGTGGGGAACCAGAAAAAGGGAAATGAATTGTAAATATAGAATATATCCCATAAAAAAGATATTAAGATTGCTATTTTACTGCAGCTGTTGTGTAGCAGCTGTTCTTCCAGGTGAGAGATGCCTTGTCACCACCATAGATAGAGAAGAGCAGCAGTAATCCATCTGGAGTTCTTCTATTAACCTATTAACATCCTCTTGTAGGAGGTGATTTAGAGGGGGAGGTTTTGACTTTTCAGAGGCTCAGAAGCTTTCAGGAGGTCTTCATGAGGTTCCCCTCTTCCTTGAGGCTATACAAATAGCGAACAGTCTTGAATGGGGGCATTTTTTTGCATGGTGTAGCTACCATACGTTGCATTGGGGACTTCATGATGGAACACATGAACTTATTGGCTTATCAAGTGGGCTGTTTGTTAACCCTTGACTCCTTTATATGTGATGACTTGATGTTTCTTTACATCTTCTTAAGAAAAGTCACATGACAGCAGTCATGGTTGTTTTACCTATATGTATAGAGATAGATATTAATATTTTCTTATCTAAAAATTAATCACAAATGACCGCATAAAGTGTTGCCAGATCTTCATGGAGGACATGTTCAGGAAACTATTTGTCTAGGTTAATTCCAGAAGGTAGACCATTTAAGTTAATAGAATTATTAAAACTATGAAGTAAAAACTTGCATATTATTTTTGTAGTTTCTTTATTTCCTTAAAAACAATTTAACATTTTATCATCAGAGACAAATATCTTTCTTCATAAAATTCTTGAAAATAAGTGTTATTATGTAAATCTACTAAAAAGCAATAGGTCAAAGTACACTGTGATATTTGTTGTTATCATAAACAGTAAATATAAAACAACTCAGAATAAACAAATTCTAAAGACAAAAATTTTAAACTAAACTATATTTTGCGTTCCCGGTAGCTCAACTTCTAAGGCCTTCACTGTCTTCTGAAGCCTGAGCTGACTGACTTACTTGAGATTATAGGTCTCATGTAGCTAATCACTCCTTAGGCTAGGGAAATGGCTTGGTTAGCAAAGTCAATGCCTTGGGAGTATGAGGATTCAACTTCAATCTTCCATAACTTATATAGAAAGCCATTCTCGATATAGCATGTGTGCAATTCCATGACGCCATGGTGGAGACAGAGGAGCGTCGCGCTTGCTAGCCAATCTGTGTGGCCAAATTGATAAGCTCCAGGTCCAGTGAGAGACCCTGTCTTCAACAAAGCAGAGCAGAGCAGAGCAGAGCAGAGCAAACGCAACACAACACAACACAATACAGCACAACACAATACAACACAAGTGGAGGTCAACCTCTGATTTCTACATCCAGGGACAGGTCAACAGGTGTACCTATCTGCACACACATGAAGGGGTACATTCACATACAATAAAAAAAAACCTCTTCACCAAGAATAGTGCTATTTTTTAGGGTTTTTCTAATCACTTCAACATGATCATTTAGATCAAATGTTGTAGCCAGCATTTTCAATTTGATGTCATTATTTTTATATGTCCAATTACAAACATATTTGTGTTCTGTGGTTACATAAACTAGTACTAAAACAATGACAAGGGAGAAGAAATACATGACCTCAGGTCTAGGAAGAAAAGGAAATCCTGCAGAGCAAAGTGATGCTTTATGTCTCCAAGTGTTAATAACTTGGGTGATCCACTCATCAAATGTGCTGGGAGAGTAATGGTGTAATGGTGGTAGGCCCTCTCACGAAAGACTCACTATATAGCCGGAGGGAGACGGTGAGAAGTATATTTAAAAATGGCAGGAACCATGAAAGGATGAGACAGTAGAAGGGTCTTCGTTGCCAAATAAACTAAGTTCTTCAGACTGAGAAAGGCAGTTTCCATTTGAGTGATGTATACAGAGAAACATAGTTGTGAATGATTTGAGCAAATCAGGCAATGGCTGACACAGAGGGCAGGCGCTGGCTATGGGGTCGGACATAAGGCTGAGGCCGGACCAAGTCTAATGGTCTCTAGCATCCTGGAGGACCTTGAACCTTGTACTGGGTACACTGGGATGTGATGGTAAATGAGCGAATTGTTTAGAATTCTTAACAAAAGATAAATGATTATTTTTCTATCATCTGAAATCTCCCTTATTTCTTTAGGGCAACATTAATGATATATTATCATTCAGAAAATCATCTTTTTTTTTTAAAATGATCTTTACAATATGGCAATCTATTTCTCTTAGGATGAGTAAAAGGTTTGGAAGAAATTTATCAGAATTCACCACAAACTTATATTTACCAAGCTCTATAAGGCTGAACTTTTTAAGATGGAATTTTTGATTATTGTAAATGTATGCTACGGGAAAATCTGGTTATTTCTGGGACATGAGCCAGATATAATCAGGTTTAAATAGATTTCTGGAAATCTGTTTAAGCAGGAATAGAAGTCCTTGAAATAAAAATACATCCACCCATCCATACAAGCAGACAGACAGACAGACACCCGTCCTGAGGACGGTAAGACATGAGGAGACACTATGTGCAGTGGGCGGTGGTCAGACTGGATGACTCTTTCCCAGCACTGGGGCTTCTTCCGGGCAATGATGATGTTACCTTGACTGTGTCTCTTATTTCTAGAACCCACTGGATGCATTAAGCTAAAACAAAAAAAAGAACATTTATTTCTTAAACCTAGAAAATGGCAGTGACAAGGACATTTTGGTTAACTGAGTAAATGGATGTCTGTGTGTGTGTGCAAGCTTGAAATTGAACTCAGCACGTGTTCAACCTGAGCTATTCCCACTGGCCCTGGGCGTCTTTACATCTCACCTTGGTAAGTTTTTAAGATGCCTATGGATGAGACAGTTTACTTCAGCTTGTTAATAAGGATGGATCATATATTTTATCATATAGAATGCTACTGTAAGCTGAGTGATGATGGCACATGCTTTTAGTCCTGCACTCTGGAGGTAAAGGCAGTTGGATTTCTGTGAGTTCGAGGCCTGTTTGGTCTACAGAGTGAGTTCCAGGACCGCCAGGCTTATATAGAGTAACCCTGTATCAAACATACAAACAGATACACAAACAAACAAACAAACAACAAAAAGGATTCTACTCTATACTTTCTTACTTTTGATTCTCCGATATATGCTTGTGTATACATTGCTGAATGACTCTTAAAGAAGAGGAAATGTCCATGGACTCAAGTACTGATTTTCTCATTTGACAATTTTAAGATTCTGTGTTGTACATTCAGCCCATCCCCGCCTGCTATGTACATGACAAAACAGAAACTGTACAGATAGGAGGAACCTATTTAAACGTCCACAATGAAAAACAGAATCGCCTAGAAACTAGGTTTCCAGACTTCTGACCCACAGCAGTTTCTGCTGCCTTCACACTTCCATGGAATCTGAATCCATTACCTTTAGCATTTTTGGAAGCTTCTTACCTGAGATGTCAAGTTGTTTTTATCTTTCATATCATCAACTGCAAAAGAGATCGATGCCTTAGAATAAGTTGTCGTCTGTCTGTCTGAAAATATATTATTTGGGGTCATTTTGAATAATGGGAGCTGGCTTAGGGCATTTATTTTCCTGAAGCCTTGAACATCATAGCACAGAGTGGGGAGAAGGTTGCCACAAAAACTAGGATTTCAGGTCCATCTTAACTGCTCACCCCACAGAAGTCAGTTTGGCTTATGATCTCTCAGTGTTTCAACCTATGGTACAGAGATCATAATGCCTGCTTCTATCTTTCATACATGTGGCATGATGATAAAACGATTACATCGATAATGACAAAAGTATGATAGATGAGCATAGTTTTGTAGTTCATGTATGTATCATGTATGTAGTTCATGTACGTAGTTCAAAAAAAGATCCTCTGAACTCATGTTAGTGTGTGCAAGCTGACTAGATGATAAGCTCACAAGGAAATATTTGTGTCTGTTCTGCAAGTATTTTAGTGATAGGCTGACTTCTATACTATTGCCAACTAAAGGTATTTAATAAAAACAGATACCTTATCTATTTCATCGTGTAATTCTGATGAAACATAGCTGTGAGCCTTACAGAGCAATGACTTCTAATTAGCATCGTTCAAACTTTATAACATCCCAGGGAGGGCTGAGCAGGACTGACTCATTTCTCTTGCACATGGTGTTCCCATTTGACAAACAAGAACACAATGGACTCCTGAAAGTTGAGACATGAACATTTTCAATTAATTTCAAGGAACTTGTACATTGTTTGCACAGCTGTCGGATTCCTTTCACAGGAGGCAGAAATTACTTTTAAAAGTCTCTCGGGAATAATAATGATAAAAAATTATAGCTGTAATTTATTGGTTTTCTATTTCTTGTCAGTCACCATGCAAGAGGGTTACATACATTTCTTTCTCCTTCCTAGTTCTCAAAGCAGCTCTGTGAAGGGTAGGTATTACCATTATGCCGCCTTCACTTTACACCATCTTTATAGAAAGAAAGTAGGATATTTCATAATCTGAGGGCCTTAGTTTCCATTTTACCCTTGGTAGGCATCCTTGTATTTCAGTTCTTCCCATGGCTGTTCTCTAGGATAATCAGCGGCATCATTAATTTCAATTAGCAGACAAATCTAGAGCAAGATGGACTTAGTTACCATGCTCAGACACTAGTCAGGTCTATGATGGGGGCCTTAATACCCCGCTGACATAGTTTGTCATTAGATCATTGCTTTGCAAATTAATGAATTTGATAGTTGAATCGTAAAATGTGCTGGAGCATTGAGAGGCAACAGACATAGTCCCCGCCCTTATTAAATGGGGAAGAATTTAAATTGGAACTCTTTGGAGCAGCTACCTCTGTGTGTTTTAGATGGCTTGGATTCTTCAGACATTATGTTTAGACTCATTAATGGAGCTTTGAGTAGTTAAAATGAATTAAGAGACACCTCTCTTATTTATTTAGCATAAAGTGCTCAGCCTATATTATTTCTATAGCACTGGGAGAGAGAAGGGGACATGGCATGAACATCAGGACTGGTAATGGGGAGAAGCCACCACCAGAGGTTAATATCCTCTTCTGTGCTGGCAGCCAGCTACCCAGCCTCTTATTTGGCCTCTCTATCCTCCAGGGCAGAATGCTCTTCAGGAGAACCTGACTAATCCACCCTCTCAAGAACTCTGTTCTTACAGAATGGATGAGAGGAGGTTAAGAGCCCAGGCTTTGGAGAAAGCAGAAAGTCCAGGACCTTGGTCTAACTTAGGATTATTAAAAGAGCATGACAGAGAAAGGCTGGTAGTATCGGATGTGGGTGAACTTGGCTTTTGATCCCTGTCCATTTTGTATCTTCATCGAGGCACCAAGAACACAGTCACCAAATTTAAACCATGAGAGAAGTGAGGATTGGGACATTTAGGGAGATCATGGAGAAACTACAGGTGAAAAGCATCAGAGTCCTCACTGGGGGTCATTTCTAGTTTTCCAGTGTGTCTTATAATGAACTAAGAATAGTTAAAAGAACTTAGCTCAACTATATGGTGTGATCACCTTTACACAATTTCCCTCTTTATTTATCATAATTAATTTACCTTACTTAATTTCAAATATTTAGTTCTTTGAGGGCACCAGCACCTGTTTACAGGCTCAGTAGGTTGCTTCTCTGTTGGCTGGGTCATCATCCTAAGTCTCTTGTTTATGGAGAACTTCCGGGGAGACGGCTTAGTGAAGTGCTCGCTTTATAAGTGTGAGACCGTGAGTTTTGAACCCCAGCTCCCACATAAAGAGTTAGGTGTGGAGACATGTCCCTGTTCTACCAGTGCTGAGGAACCACATCCCTGGGACTCGAGGCTCAGCAAGTCTAACCTGATCAGTCAGCCTCAGTTCCCTGTGAGCTATCCTGCCTACACAATCCGAGGTAGACAGCTCCTGAAGAATGACAACTGGACCCCATACACAGATACAGCTCTACACACACACACACACACACACACACACACACACACACACACCCCTTCAGACAGAGATCTACTTGCCTCCAGGGTGCTGACATGTTCACCACACTCAGTTTATCTATGTACTTTACATTAGGTAACTAGAATCAGTTTTAAGGTAAATAACTTCATATTATCCTTTATACCTGGAATACTTTTAATGAATAACTAAACTTTTTGTCCTAAATGTATTAAAATTTTTGAGTTTTATGAGTTTTTAAAATTTATTCATTATTTCATTAAAATCAACTGTGTGTTCTCTGTCCTCTTGGGCAATACCGATTAAAAGCTTAAGGTTCATTTACTATCAGGCTCCAGGGGATTAGGTTATAAAATGACAGTTCAACATTTATGTTCTCTTAACATTCATTAGAACAAAGCAATACTGAACATGTTTGAGTATCTTATAAATGTTGAATAAATGATAGTATTCTATTTGACTTTCTTTATTGACAAGATATCAGGGGAAATTATCATGTTATAAAATGATAATAGTACACTCTCCTGTGTGCTGGAGAAGGAAGAGGAAGGCAGAGCTCCCTTTGGCTTTCCTGGGCTTTCATCAGGACAGAAACAAGGACGTTTCAAGCTTCCAGTTAAAGACAGGAATCACAACTGTTCCCTTTGAGGGTCTCTGCCCCTAAACGGCCTGACCAGTTTCTTCTGATGAGTTGAGGAAGGTGCCCTTCCGAGATCCCCTCCCCTAGGGCAGTAGTAGCTCCCTGACCTCTTTTCTTCCTTCCTGTGTCTTCCAAAACCACCAAGCACACTTTTCCTGCCTTACAGGCACGCTCTCCCTGACACTTGGGGTTTCTTACTCCTGAAGCCCTTTTACCCCCTCTGCCATGAGCCACTTTGCTGACTTCTGTTGCAAACACATGGCTTTCTCCTTTGCTCTTTGCCATCTTTCTCCTCAGGGCAGCTGCCGAGAAATCTTCAGCTTGCCTGTTTGTCCTCCCTTTCCCTCTTCCCCTTCTCCTCCTCCCCCTCCCCTGCTCTTTTTTCTCCTTCTTCTCAAACTCTAATAGTCCTAGAATGTCTGTCTGCTGCTTCTGTTTTGAAATTCTCTTATTAAAAAGATTTAAAAAAAAGGGGGGGGGAACTCTGATTTTCCTAGTAAGAGCTGCACAGGCAGCCTTTTCTTAAAAAGAAAAGTGAACACTCCAGCTATTGAGGAGCCTGAGTTTTTCTGTTTTCTCCTTTTGGCTCTTTCTACTCTACCGGGTAAATGACAATGCTGACGTCTCAGAGCAGCCCGAATTCTAAAATGTGTGTGGAAACCTATGAGTTAGTTATACTTCCTGCAAGCTACGAATTCATTGACAGTACTATCCTCAATCCAGGCTTGGAAGGAGTCAATATTAACATCCTGGTCAATAATATCATAAAGTTATAACTCCTGTCTCTTTTGGGAACAAAGATTATTTCATCATGAAGTTTTCCATGTATTTTTTTTTAAGTGTTGACATTTTCTATACATCAAATG